>BOPM01000839.1:101719-114689 GCA_022179025.1 Porites australiensis | reverse complement strand
AAAGTCTACAGAAAAATTATGAGCGAAATCCATTTTGTGGGCAAAACTCGATATGAGGATCTTACAGAGACTGGCTCTTAACAACTAACAGACAATATTTTTTACCTCCATCAGCCTGTACATTATAGGAATCCTAAAAATCCTTTAACCCTGACATGAACACTACAATAAGAACAAAAAAAAATTGGTGCATGTAAATAATGGTGCAATGTTGTCAAGTACACAAGTACCACTTGATACTTTATTCTTGTGGGAGTTTAATTTTGTGGATGTAATTTTAGAAAACATGCAATTTTTGGGATTTGTACAGTCTGCAGGTTTTTTTCCTTCTTATTCTCATCAACTACATTACAAAATATATTCTTTACCTGAGTCAACATACAGTGTGTAATTGAAAATGGTGTGGGTAAAATAATGTTCTCAGGGTAAACCAGAATTTCACCGTCTCCTGCATATGATTAATACAGGCTAGGAATCAAAGGAAATTCTGAACCAAAATAGGTTGAAAATAATATTATAGTCCTGGCCCTGGTTGTTCAAATGCTGAATAGCGCTATCCACTAGATAAATTTCTATCCAGCAGATAAGTATTGGGGCAACTAATTGCGCTATCCACTGGATAGAGATTTATCCAGTAGATAACGTTATCCTCCTTTTGAACAACTGGGTCCAGGTTTAACCATGCAGACAACAGATTTCACACACAACAGAACAAAATTTATTTTGCTGAAAAATGCCCTCCACAACTGTAATAACTTAGAAAGATATTACAAAATTTTACAAACCTCCAAAATAAAAAGCCACAAGCTAGGTAAGATATAAATAAAGTAGTGATGAGTGGGCTGGCAGTTTAGGGTAACTTTTCATTACAAATACATGTAAACATGAATGTCGTTCCTTTTAAAGGTGTATCTGTCCAAAGATTAACCTGTTCTCATCCAAACTTTCTTAGCATTAATGCTTTTTTGAATGGGTGTTTATCTCATGTGCATGCTTACAGAAGGAGGGGAGTCCTGGACTCCAATGTGTGGGGGATACTGAGGTACAGGCTGTATACCCCTAGGGGGTTGGGCAGACATCCCCTATTTAGCCTAAATGGGCATGTTCTGCTGGAAGGGTAGGGTTTTGGGGGTCTTAAGTCTTCTAAAAACAGGTTATAAGATTTCACTATTTAGCATCTTATCAGAGGTAGTGTGAACATTAAGCTTTAAAAAGGGTGTGAACATTTGGCAATCCACAGTCTCATGGTATCCCATTATTTTCTTTTTGTACAAAAATCCAATCCTATGATGTCAATTTTAGGAAATGGATTAGGCTCATAAAATGAGGTTTCTTACCTTATACAGGGTAACAAAGAGAATGTTTTTTTTGTATTAAATAGGATAAAGGTCTGAAGGCGTTGGCAGTAAACCCTACCCAAACTTCCTACCAGTGTTGCCTACGCCCCCCATCCCCCCCTGCCACCACAGAAAATTTATGCAAAAAAATATATGCCCTGCTTACCAGGAAACCAGGAAAAAAGATGATCGTTACTAGATAATTTGGAAACAGAATATAGAATAAAAATAAGCAGGGAGAGAGTCAGGTTAATGTGTTTCACCTACTGGTTGAGATCGGGCTTCTCCCATTTTATAAACATGGATTCCTTAAGCTTCACTTAGTACTTAGTGGCTGCAGAGTCTAGGATCTCGAAGCAATCCGGTCAGCAGGATGTTCTACAAAACTCTGAACCCTGCAGGATGTTTAAAAACGTTCGAAGACCTGTCTGAAAGTAAGTGCTCGCGCACTCGTGTGGAGAAGTGTCAGCTGGTTTCACCAACATAACAAGCATTACAACTTGCACACGAAAATTTATAGACCACATGCGTGCGTAGCCCCCCAGGGACAGCATCTTTCACATTAAAAAGATTCCTGACTTTGAAAGTAGTAAAGACTAACCTTAAATCAATAGGTTTAAATAACCGGTTAGCAAGTTTGCGTATACTCCTCTGTGCCGTGACTGAGAAGTGCCCAACGTAAGGGATTTTTAAGAAGAACTTAGGCATTTTCTGGGGCTCGACTCCTGAACAGGGCTGTGTTTTCCCTCCCTTGACTGCTGTAAGCGCCAGGCATGTTTTCTGTTACCTTTATAGTATTTTTATGTTCGCCGCGTTCTTAGTTATTTTCGTGTTTGCGCCATTAGTAGTGCTGTTGTTTGGTTCATTAGTTTTTCATTGTCCGCGTAGCTTTGTCCTTCGTGTTAGGATTTTTCTGCATATCGTATATTTAGCTTTTATTGTAATTTTGCACATCAGTTCTTCGTTTAGTTGTGCTTGGTCCAGTTTACAGGTTAATGTTTGGGTTTTTGCTCGTCCTAGTTGTTTCATCTTTATTTTGCTATACTTCGCTATATTTCGCTATACTTCACATCGGTTCACTTGTTTCCCTGCACCAGTTGTAGAAGTTCTAGAATAAAGTTTGTGTGTTAAAAACTATAGCACGTAAAGGCTGCGACTATAACTGCTGTCTGAATATATTTAGAAATATAATTGTTGATAAGGTTCTCAGGGAAGAGATTCCTCCGCAGAATGACAGACAATTTTTGAAGGTCAGTATGGAACCCCATCCAAGTGTTGTTTATCTTAAAAGTTCTATGAATCAAGGTTTTGATTAACCCCAATTTGTAGGTAAAGGGGCACAAACTCAGATAACTGGTGAGCAGACCTGTGAAAGTCTTTTTCCGGTAAACGGTGGTTACACTTTGGTGTGGGTCAGTGTTGTTGATTAGAACATCTAGGAAAGGTAGAACATGGTCAGTTTCCCGCCCCATTGTAAAGGGTATATTGGGGTGTTGATTGTTGATGTAATTGAAGAAAAGGGTTGCATCCCGTTCAGAGTGGAAAAGGCAAAATGTATCGCCTACATAGCGATGATAGAATAATACCTCTGAATCCCCGTATTGATCCAACCATATATTCTCATGGTGACCCATAAAGAGATTGGCGAGAACAGGGGCAAGGGGGGACCCCATGGCTACACCATCCACCTGATCATAGAAGTTACCTTTGAACAGGAAGTGAATTTCCTAAGTAGCAAACTCAAACAGCCTTTTGAGCTCATTTTTACTAAGTTTCAACCCTGGATTACCCTCAGTAATATATTTGACGGCAAGGTTAATACAATCATCTAGAAGGATGTTGGTGAAGAGGCTTTCAACATCGAAAGAGACCATAAACATCCCATGCAAAGATAGATCATTGATTTCCTTCACAAAAATGAAGGAATCTGAAGCAATGAATGTGGACGAAATATGAGGTTGGAGGAGATTACTTAAGTATTTGGCCAAGCTGGAGTTGTAGGTGCCTATATATGGAGGAAACTATAGGCCGAAATGGACGGGTGGAATTTGGCACTCGTGGTTTGTGCATCTTAGGGAGACCATAATATCCCGGCAGGCTGAGATCCACTTGTATAAATGGTCTCATAGACGTCAGGATCAACAATCAACACCCCAATACGCTTTATATGGAGCGGGAAACTGACCATGTTCTACCTTTCCTAGATGTTCTAATCAACAACACTGACCCACACCAAAGTGTAACCACCGTTTACCAGAAAAAGACTTTCACAGGTCTGCTCACCAGTTATCTGAGTTTTTGCCCCTTTACCTACAAATTGGGGTTAATCAAAACATTGATTCATAGAACTTTTAAGATAAACAACACTTGGATGGGGTTCCATACTGACCTTCAAAAATTGTCTGTCATTCTGCGGAGGAATCTCTTCCCTGAGAACCTTATCAACAAATATATTTCTAAATATATTCAGACAGCAGTCAAGGGAGGGAAAACACAGCCCTATTCAGGAGTCGAGCCCCAGGAAACACCTAAGTTCTTCTTTAAAATCCCTTTCGTTGGGCACTTCTCAGTCACGGCACAGAGGAGTATACGCAAACTTGCTAACCGGTTATGTAAACTTATTGATTTAAGGTTAGTCTTTACTACTTTCAAAGTCAGGAATCTTTTTAATGTGAAAGATGCTGTCCCTGAGGGGTTATGCACGCATGTGGTCTATAAATTTTCGTGTGCAAGTTGTAATGCTTGTTATGTTGGTGAAACCGGCCAACACTTCTCCACACGAGTGCCTAACACTTACTTTCAGACAGGTCTTCGAACGTTTTTAAACATCTGCAGGGTTCAGAGTTTTGTAGAGCATCCTGTTCACCGGATTGCTTCGAGATCCCAGACTCTGCAGCCACCAAGTACTAAGTGAAGCTTAAGGAATCCATGTTTATAAAATGGGAGAAGCCCGATCTCAACCAGCAGGTGAAACACATTAACCTGACTCTCTCCCTGTAAAGAACTAAGCGTCACTCATTTAATTTTGTTCTAGGGCGCAATATTGACAACGCAATGTAACGAACTTTGTAAGATCGCGCGCAGTTTAAATTCAACGGCGATTTCAAAATATTTAACACTGAAGATGACGGATGTACCGTCAAAAGTTAAAATTAAAGAAAGTTGATATCTTTTTACGGATATTCATGTTTCTAATAAACCCCCCTAGCGGAAGTGCTAAAATACAAAAACTAATAGCAAAACATGTATTTAAATGCTTTGAAAAAAGGAAAGGGGAACACAGCAAAAAGTAAATACTCGAGGACTTCATTAATAACTAAATTTATTAATAACTTACTAGCCATATATGGTTAGGAATTTTTGTTGTTTGTAATTTTTAGTTATTTGGAAATAGTTGATATACTATTTATTGTATAAGACTCCAATTAAATTAAACATGTATGTATTTATATGTATGTATGTATTATAAGACTAAACATTATTTCTGCAGTAACAAAATTCCGATTGTGACAAATTATAAAAATAATTCAAAATGACTTACCAAAGCTTGGTACATGGTTCCTTGACCTCTGAAAACGACACATCTTAAAAACTGGTTGGTGACAGTAACCTTTATAATAAAATAAAGGGCAATATTATTGTGTCAAGACAAAGAGCAGTTCGCTTAGTTAAATAAACTTATTGCTTTAGAACCAGTGCTGTACTTGTTGATGGTACTACCATTCACCACTCAATAAACCTCCCTCCCCCCCCACTTCCCAATTCCCAGCCAAGACATACATGTACTCTACTAGGACATTTAATTGGTGGGCTTTGCAAATGTGACTGTATCCAGGATTTCGAAAAGGAAAAAATAATAATCCTATTTCCGTTTGTATTTGTATGCACTTCAACTCCATGATGGTTTGTAGCTTCGATCAGGCTTGTATCAAGTAACAGACTTTGATATTCACACTGTTACATTTTGGCAATTACAGCTGTATTTCCCAGAATAAGCTCACACTCTAACCAAGAAACATCCCCCCAAAAGGTGCCCCTGCCACAATATCAAACATTAGTGCCTCTCTTAAATAAACCTCCCCTCCCCTTCACTTTCTTAAATAGTAGGGATATACAAGGAAAACATGTTTCCTTTTTCAACTTTATAAATTGATGAGAGAATCAGTGATGATAATAATGAGATAATAAACATTATGCAAACCAATACACGTACACATGTAAAATGTGTAATAGGTCTATTGGTACAGTTGATTGTACCAACCACTGCTTTAACAGATGAAAGGCAGTAATATTGACTTAATGTTTACTGTAAAGCCTCTATTAACCCCCACCCACCAAGGGGGGGCTATATTTAAGGGGGGGGGGTGAATAGAGACGGGGGGCTTATTTAATTTAGTGAAGATAGTGGTATCAGCTCTCCCTAAAGAACTAGAAATCAAAGTGGAAAAGCTCAAGTACATTAGACGTTGGAGGTCACGCAGCCGAGGATCAAAGACAAATCCAAACTTCCAACATGTGAATAAACTAGTCCAAATGAAGTTTTACAGTCGTGATTGATTTATAGAGTCTATCATTTATTAGTGGAAAATAATAAGGTTGAGGGGAGAGGGGCTTATTAACTTTCTTCCCCTGAAAAGGGAGAGGGGGCAGAATAGAGGATTTATGGAGATGGAAAATGTAATTTGCTTTACTATAATGAAACTTAAACTAAAATAAAGTTACGATTCCTTAAAAAGAAAACTTAATAGAAGACCTCCTCTCAATAAAGCCCCTTCTTTTAGCCAAAATTTGTAACAAGCACCCATGCACTTTTTTGAGGAAATCAGTAATTTTTTTATTTGTATTCTTAAGATCCTACAATAATTTCTACAATAAAGGTGGCCCGAATCTATTTATATGCGCATTGGTTACTGTATGTTTTTCAATCGCATTTTCAGTTAGGCAGGAACGATTTACAGGGTATCCAGCGGCATAGTTGCTCATAAAAATAAGAAACTACGGATGAGAAAATAGGAGCATGCACTGTTGGGAACAAAATTCTAGCTATATACCAAAACATGCTATGTTAAATATTTTTACTTTTTATTGTCATTCTTTCTACTCTTTCTAAGACAGGGCTTCTAATAGGTCGCGAGAAAAAAGTCAAATTTCGCGGGATTTTCAGGGACAAATACGTGGAAAAAATTGGCCGATTTCGTGGGATTTTTGCTGGAATTTTGGGGGTAAACTTCATCGACAAACAATCGATAAAATACGGCTGATTTTGACGGAATTTTCGGTTTTGCGATAATCTGACCACTTGTTTTAATGTTTTTTAACAGAGATAATCATTTGATCTTTCACCAACAACATCAAGAAATGAGCGAATGGCAAAGCTTTTTACATGATGGCTAGTGCCCTGAGTTTTTCCCTACTTTAATCTACGCCTGGTAGTTTTGAGATGTTGTTTGGTCATTTCTGTGACAAAGTTTTAAGATGCATTCGCAAGTCACAAGTTTGCAAGTTTAGGCAAGTAAACAGCCCCAATAGCCGAGATAAGTTTCAAATATGTTGTACAGACATGTATTTGATATGATTTCTAGCGAATTTCACAGTATTTCGTCTGTTTTTGTGAATTTTGCGGAGTTTTGCGGATTTACCTGAATTTAGCGGCTCAGTGACCACCCAAAAAATCAGAGGCCCTACTAAGATGGACATCTTTGGGACCGGCTATATGTGTCCATGTTAGAGAGGTGTCTGTCTTATTGGGAGTCAACTAGAAGGAATAAAGAAAGGCAAAGACTAACTCTAGGTGTCCGTTATAGCAAGGTGTAAGTTACGAGAGAGTTGACTGTAATCCTAAACAATAATAATACTTTGCAAAGTTTTTATCTGCTCATGGTCAAGAAAATCATGCTTTTAAATGGAAATTTATGTCTTTGTTGATATTTCATCTTAGATGTTTTATACATTTTGAGATCGGCTAGAGGGCCCTGATTTGAGATTAATGTGTTGAATAATTTTTGCCATGTGCTCGGCCAATTTCACTGGAGGGAATGGACCCACGAGCCAAGTTTGTGTTACACGAATTGCTTTTAAGGATTAATTTATGGGTGTTTGAATAAAAACTTTTTGAGAAATAATTTCTCTGTCTATTGTTGTGTGTTCTTTCATTGATAACATTAGCTAAAACATGATCCTGAGACAACAGCATCCCAGTTGAATTTAATGCTTCTCACACTAATACACACATTACTTCTGTGAATGTCGGCAAAATTTAATTTCATAGGATTTTTACCTTTACGTTCAGTTTTTGCGCACTTTTTGACATGCAGCTAATGAATTTTATTTGAAAGTATGTTTTTCTGATTATTCAAGATTTGTGCTCCAAGTTTACTACACAGAGGGTCACCAAAGTATTGTTTTTACTTTGAAAATTTGAAGTTGTTTAAACAAATGGGTTAACAGCTGCAAACACCGATAGCTCAGTTGGAATGATGAGATTAAAGGAGCAGAATCAATCTTCACAGGACTTAATGTATGACATTCTGATGACTTTTCAAAGCTACAAGGGTTTCATCCTCGGAGACCAAGGGGCAGATAGTGGGGGCAAGGGAAAGTCTAAATGGGCGGAAAAAAGATGGCGCGAACTTTTCTTTGAACCATTTTTTTCCCACCCATTTAGACTTTCCCCTGCCCCCACTATCTGCTCCTGGGTCTCCGAGGATGGAAGGTTTTTTTTAAAAAACATAATTTCCTACTGTTTACAACATCGACAACATCTTGAATTTCAAAAAGCAACACACACAATGTCAGGCATTTGTCTAGGCATTTCAGCCCCGTTCGCCACGGATACGTCACTGAAGAGAATAGACCAAGAGGGACTATGCATCAAGACTGAGCAAGTGAAATCACAGGTAGTCCCAGACTCCACGGGATCTGCTGATCAAAACCTGATCTTCCCTTTCTTGATATATAAATGCGCTCAATTTGACATTAAAATGTACATGGCTTGACACAAAAAAGAAACAGCACTTAATGTATGAAACAACAATTTATCGATACAGCAACCGTCACACCGACACAAAAAACCGAGTGCGAGGGCCGTACTGGGGAATATTGGCCCTTGGTTGTGGCAGTACGGACCTTGCAAAGCTCGGTTAGTAAGTTGTTTATTATATGGCACTCGGCTTCTGATAGTAAAATGCACTTCTGGTGGTTTGCACTTAAAGGG
This sequence comes from Porites australiensis, assembly GCA_022179025.1. Taxonomy (NCBI): domain Eukaryota; kingdom Metazoa; phylum Cnidaria; class Anthozoa; order Scleractinia; family Poritidae; genus Porites; species Porites australiensis. The sequence continues at coordinate 106,139 of BOPM01000839.1, read as the reverse complement.
CTTCCTCCATGACATATTCTTGATGACGTGAGCAACCTCAGACAAAAGCAAACTACCACGTGTTCGAAAAACAAATTCATTGATGTGAAATCATCTTAAAGTAGCTTAAAAAAAACTTCAAAAACACTTTGTGACGGAATTTGACAAAAGCAATCGTTGATTCTAAAATTTGAGAAAGGGTTTTTTGTCGATCAAACAATACTTCAGTGTCAAGTGAAAGTGTAAGTTTGAAGCTATGAAAATTAATTCCAAACTGGACATAGTTGACAAAAATAGTTTCCAAGTCAATCGTCCTCATCGCTGTCGATAACAATTCAACGCTTCTTTTCATTCTGGACAATTTTCACATTACCATGAAATATTTGGAAATGTGCACCTGCTGATGGATCCTATGTTTACACCTTTAAAAACTGGAGCGGTGGAAGACAGTAATGGATCGCTTGACTTGATTGGAAGTGTTGCATAAAAACCACCACACAGTTCTTTGAAGCGTCTTAATTGATGGCCTGAGGAGCTTGCGGTTTGTTTCCTTTGCCCTGTTCGTGTTAGAACAATTAGTGACTTTCGCTTTGCTGCAAGGACTTTTCTGAATTTTTCGAACTCATTGTCCACGGATATGTTAAATGGATCTTTCTTATAAGTATCGCTGTAAGCTTATACTGGGCTGAAAACTGGCTACTATCACTAGCTCTTATTCTTCTCCGTTTTTCCTCCGTGCATTCAAACAAATTTTGACAAAAAGTCATGAAAAGTGGTCAAGCTTGGACGCAGGTAAGCTTTCAATTTTCTCATTTTTCATAATGTACCATTAGCTTCAAAGTAGTGGAGAAGAGTGTTTATATCAGTAGCCTTTTTCTTGTTTGTGTTTGCACTTTTCTGTTGGTTGATAAAATCGTCTATGGCCTCCTGGCTTTCGGTGATAACCGTTTTAGTTTCTGAATCAAAAGTTCCAGATGTTCAGGATAATTCTGAACTCGCTCAGAGAATGTTCTTCTTCTTCATCCATCTCTGAAATCTCCGTAAAATTTCAATCTTTTTAGCTTTTTCTGGTAGTTTTGCGATGGAGAATGACAATATTCACATTTTTTTTTCACTGTTTTGGTCGCAAATTTTGAATTTGCCGGCTTTGCTCCAAAACAAAAATACACGGCTTGGGTACATACTGCAAAACCCCGACTGAAAAAGAACCAATCAGATTGCACGGATTTGTCTAAAACTAGCTTTGCCATATAATATGATGACATAAACATATGATAAAATGAAATAAATATATGACAATCCAAGCATAAAAGTGTACTTGACACGAAAAATTGTGCTACTTGATATTTTGTCACATTCGGACGAGCATGCAAAACTTTGAAGCCGTATAACGTGTGGCTGGTTCTGCTGTAATTTACAAGACACATTTCAATTCTTCAGAGTCACGCGATCTGTCTGCGTGTACTCAACTGCAGAAGAATCATCGCTTGCAGATGCCTTAGCGCTCATGAGATAACTGATCAGGTGCTTTTTTTCTTCTCAAACGTAAAAACGTCTGAGAGCCCTTGGGAATAGACATTTCACAGTTGTGAACTTAGTACCATAGCCTTCGAGTGAATGTGAGGCTGAGGTTGACCTTGTTTTGATACAAACCTTTTCTCTGTTACAGAAATTGTCCTTGAAAAATACTAGTTAGCATTTAAAGAATAACTTGATTTACATAATGAAGCAGGGAGGTTTATATCGAAACAAGGTCAATTCCAGCCTCGCCTCCATCTTTAACTATAAAATGGGCTATTCAAAGGAACAAAGATGGATTCTAAATTCGACAGGCTTACCTAAACTTCAGGAAATTACTGAATTATTCCGTAAGAAAAATACAGCCACGTGGAGGCCATCTTCACTACAATTTCGGCACAGCTACATAATTAAACACTTGATAAGGAGATTGAGTCAGCCCATGATTGCCAGACGGATAAAAACAGCTAGAAGTTTGCAAATTCTTCACGAAATTGGACAGATTCTCTCTCACCAGCGTACAGGGAAAGAACTTGTCGTGCAAGAATGTTTTGATTGGTCTAACGCTGCCACGTGATGTTTCACGTGAAAAATAACCGAGAGAGTGGACAGAGGACTTTGATGCAAGGAAAATGGAACATTCCAACGGAATACGATAAAAAGCAAAAAGCAAACAGCAAAAAATGTGACAATAACAAGCAGCAAAAGAACACAAAGCTTCTCGCTGCGGGCCGTAATGATAGCCCAATGAGCTAGGGGAGCACTCAGCATAGTCAGCAAAGTGTTATACGAAGAGGGTCCGCCAACCTTCCCACCCCCCCCCCCTTATCCTTTTTTTATACACCATTTTTGACAGAAAAGGTACCCGTTTCGTATACCATCTATTGACAAATGACACCCCCTCTAATTGCCGTAAATGTACTATTTTTTACCCATCATGAATAAATTCTTAAACGACGAGGTATTTATGACTTTTACAGCTACAAAAGAATGCATCTATTTTTTATCCCTTTTGGTTTTTTAAGACCAAAGAAATGATAGTTTTCCCCTTCCCTTTAATGTACTTCTCTTAGAGAAATCCCCATCCATTCATATACCTGAAGCCTGAAAGTCCTGAAAAAAAATATTTCTTTCGGGCGGAAGCCATGGTCATGGAACCTCCCCATATAGGCCATTATAGGAAGTACCCCCCCCCCCCCGGGGAGTAATAGAGCTTACATAAAATACGACGGTGATGACAAAAAGCTCATTTTGCCTGCGTGCACACGACTCCTGTTTCCTTTGTTGTATGCGAAAAAGGGACCTGGTCATTGAGAAAAGAGTAAAGGATAATACAAACCTGGGTAACTGTTAGGATTTTACCTCGAAGTATAAAATCTTTATTCCGCTATTACTTTTCTGTTATAGTCCTACTAGCATCATGAGCGAGGGTTTATTTATTTTTTCAACAATGGTTAATTTGATGTTATGAATGGGTAACCTCTGTTGGTAACGTTCAATACTTAGAGGGTGGAGAGGGAAGGTGCAAATCTGAGGAGGGTCACTGACTATAACTCTGAGGACCACATAATTTTGCCCATCAACGCCGGATTCTTCAGAAAACAGTTGTAATCTTGAAAGGAAGCAGATAAACTCCCGCCTTGAACAACACAGAGGGGCTACTTGTTGGAACAAACTACCTAAAGACATGAAGGAAGTAGCAGATAGCCGAATTTTTAAGAAGAGTACTTATATGTTCATAAAATGAAATTCATCATTTTAGTACTTAAAATTAGTTGACTATTTTTATCTTTTTTTCTTGAATCTAGTTAGTTGTTACGTATGTATGTATGTATGTATGTATGTATGTATGTATGTATGTATGTATGTATGTGTGTATGTATGTATGTATGCATGCATGTATGTATGTAACATTTGATAGCACTAATCCTTTGAGACAAGAACAATGCAGCTCTAATTATGACAAAACAAAAGGTATTCATAAGAATAATTGAGAGAGTGAGTGAGAAGGGAGAGAGGTAATCTGGTAATGGTAGTAATTCCGTGTTCATATACACCAGTATTCTCGTAACCAGATCTCCCACGGCGTAAGAAAGAGTGAGATCTGGATACGAGATGCTTCATAAAGAAAAAGATGTGGAATATTTGAACAAAGCGCGTCTTGCATTGCTCAAGTGAGCCCTCAATCGTTACTAACCAGTGGGCTCTTAACACGACTTTTACGCATTTGTTTCTCAACATTTTTAAGGAAATTCAGGAGTTTAAGTCTAATAACTTGTGGACCCCTCCAAAAACAACGTTTGCCACCCGCACGAAACTTAACCGCGAACTATTTCAAGCTCGCGTCGAGAATTCAAATATAACCCATATAGCGTTTTCTCATGACGTCACGGCCGACATATTGGTGTCCTAAAATAGTGAAATGGCGGCCATGTTGGTGCCTCAAACCAATCCTGGGGGAGTTGAACCTTTTTCTTATCCAACCATTTTCTTTTGTTCAAAGAATTTCTAAAGCTGCTGGCCACGTGATTAGCCAAGCGAGTGAAAACGTTCTATATTAACAAGAAATTACTCAACATTTGTACTTTGCAAATTTCTTTAATTGAGTTAAAAAATGTAACTATACAGTTCTAAATAACAAAAACGAGTGGCATTAAAAACTAAAAACAGTCAGAATAGTAACCATTGTTCTCTTTTCTTGCTTGTAAAAAATGTTCATTGCATCCACAAACTAGATGCAGTCGATTCACACTAATCGCCCTCGACTTGACGATATTAAGCAACACTAAATTATAATGAAAAGGTACGTTCTTTGAAACTAAATTACATTTTTTCCCCATTAATTTGTCATTATCAAACAAACTTCACTAAAGTACAAATTTTTTTTCTAATGAAAAACATGCGAAGTTATCATTTCTATCAC
>BOPM01000839.1:72221-90616 GCA_022179025.1 Porites australiensis | reverse complement strand
CTGAGCGACGAAGGTGCAGCTTTTACACTCCTCTTTCGTTTTGAAAATAGACGAGCACGCGAGCGAAGCGAGCGCGCGAGAGCGGAGCCCCTTGCTCTAACGGTCAATAAATCCCCTGCGGCTTTTATTTTCATACGCGAAATCGACGATCTCCAAAGAGAAAATAGATCGACGATCTCTAATGAACAAGTAGAGGGTCTGTGAACAGGCTTCGAAGGTGCTTGCTACTATTTTAGTGAACTTTACAAGAGGTCTCCGGTGACTATGCTAACGTCCTGAAAAGTCTACTTAGCTTGTTTAACTTTAGAGCAGGGGGAGGAGATGGGTGGGTTGGTTGGCATTGGGTTCTCCATTAGGATCAACCCTACACATACAAAAATTCATGTCTTTATCACTACATTTAGAGCTAGCAGACTTTGTTTGATCCACAAAATTGGCGCATGAAAATAAAAGTTTTTCCTCACCACCGCTAAATGTTTGGTTCCGGGTGGCGGAGCACAAATCACGTTGTAGCGTTCCAGAACAGCCTACTGGCTGCTCATTTAAAAGGGGTCCGTAAAGGCACATTAATTAATGACTCTGTGCGGCCTGAAGAAAATTATATACGCAGACGTTTTCTGAGCGACGAAGTTGCTGCCTTTAAACTTTTTTTTCTTTTCGAAAATGGTCACTAACTTCTCTCCTCGCTCCTCGCCGCTAGGCGGTCGTTTTTGCCTGAAAGATAGTAAGTAAAATGGCTGAGGCATTTTAAAGCATTTTTTCATTTACGCGACGGATTTTGGCGTTATGAAAAAAAACTTGTCAGTGAATTGGTTTATTTTCTAGCGTGCGAACAAGTGCCGGGGGGTGGTGGCGGACAGAGCCAGGTGACTGTTCCTTTTTTTAGGCGGGAGCTAGCAGTACGAGCATTCTGGCCTAAGGCCACACTGTGTAGACTGGCCTTTAAGGGCCTCTGTTCGGGGGCGTGGGATCAGATAAAGTACAATTCGTCAACAGCAGGTTGAGGTCTCACAAGAAGATGCCCTTGCTGCAGAGGAGCAAAGCAATACCTTTCAGTAATTTAAACAAGTTAAATACTTGTATTTCGCTCATCAAATGTGTCCATTGTCCATTGTCGATTTGTGGTTTTTCAGGAACGTTCTTTTGCGGAGCATTGGCCAATTTTCTTTAAACAGTTTCACTCGTTTCCATTTCCCTGCTCTACCTTCATGTGGCATATGGCGTACGTGTGTACCTAAACCACTCAATTCATACAGAGGTGATCGATAGAGAAGTCTATACGCCAAGCGCGGTTAAGATTAGTTTATCACAAGCAAAGGCTCAGAAGGCTAAGTGCAAATAAAAGAAAACTGGTGTGAAAAGTTTTGCAGACTCGGCTTAGTAACTCTATTTGTTTTCTTTCCCTATTTGAGTTTCGGCTGGTAAATCCTAAAATCAATTTTAGTTCCACATGTTTTGGAGAATATAACATATAAAACTAAAAAAAACCAGTGTTAATTGTCATTTTATTTTTTCTTGTACCCTCGTGCGATGATTCATCCTTTTCTGTACGGTTGCGTGACCAGTTTCAGATCACACACGGGCTTTCATCACGCAACACAGCATTTAGTCCGAGGCTAAACGACGGAAGATTTCAGTAAACTGCGGCCACTTGCAGTTGAAACGACTGTGGTAAGTAAATTCTTAGAGATCTCGAATCCCAATTAGAGCTAACACGCCGTTTCTAGCGGCTTTATTTTAGGTGCAGAAACTCAAGGTCAATATTTACACTCAATGAGGACTTAATCTGAGCGTTGTCTTTTTCAGCTACTTGCGTGCAATCAAATGCAGTGTTAATCTACTTAGTTTTTTTTTTATAACCATCAAATTGAAAAGCGTTTTTCAAAAGACTTTAAGAGCTTCCCGTAATGTGCCCCTCGTAAAAGAAGATAAGTTTGAAAAAACTTTTGTGTGCCAACAGTCGCGGCTAGCTTGTTTGAGCGTTCCAACGTGCGAAACTACCCTGCACGTTTCGGTGTCTCAGCGACGCACTTTTGTAATGCCGCCAAAAAATTTTTAACACAAGAAACGGCAAAGGATGTGCTTTAAAATAGTGTTTGTTTCATGTTGAAATTCCATGTATCAATTGTTTTTTCCAATGGTGAAGTTAGGTCAAATTTGTCATTTTTGAAAAGAGCCGAAATCGTGTTTCTTCTTGCGTCCGACACAGCCACATTTAAGCAGCTTATCTGAAGATAATTGCTGAATTATGAAGCACAAGTCTATGTTTGCTTTGTGACTTGATTTCATTTAGAGATATCATCACGTTTTTATGTACGAGCGCGAAGAAAATGCTTAATTTTCGCTAATTTCATACTCGAAAGAGCGCCGATTTAGCGTTTTTCAAACTTTGCCCGATTCAGGAAAAAACAAAAAGCCGTTACAAGGTTTAATGTGATTTTTGAAACAAGTGTACTATAGATATTATGTGGGCAAAATATGAAGAAATTCAAAAATTCACGACTGTCAACCGATTCTCGAAAATTACAGACATTGGCTCTTAAAAACGTTGGCCCGATTTTTTCAAGTTTCAATCCATGTCCATCCTTGCCATCCGTAGGAACAACTATTGTCCAGTTAATTTTAATTTACCGAAGATATTTTCGCAATTTATAAAAGATTATTACATAAAAAAAATAGTCTTAAAGCTAAATACACTAATAAGAAATCCTGCTTACGGCTAAAAACGAAGACAATTATTGGAGAACAGATAGCCTAGCAATACTAAAACATTTTCAAGGCCCCCCTACAGTCGTTACTGGGGATTTCGAGGTTTTATGAACCGCGTACTGAACTGCAGAAAAGTATATCCGTAATCAATTACTAGCTTTCTGCTGTCGCGTATAAATTACGCAACAGTGGAAATCAACCTTAAGGCTAGTAATTAGAAAAATTAAGCAAATAGACTAGAATGCCGTGACATAGCCCCTTTACAAGGCAGGAATAGAGCTCGCCTTTGAAGGTGTTAACAAATATTTCACCTCTCTTTAACAACTGCATCGTTTAGTGGAGGTGGGTGCCTGGTTTGTCCAGGGGTTTCCACTTTTGGCAAACCCAGCCCCTGGTTAGCCTGTTCCAAGCATTCAGATAGTAGAAAGCGGTCGAAAAATTGACGAGGAAAACAAAAACGGGAGAGAAAATGGAAAAGGGAGGAAACTCGCCTCACTCTCTCCTCGTTCTTTTCCCCTCGTTTCCTCCGTGTACGATTTAACTCGCTCCCCACCATCCGAACACCGCACTCTACTAACTGACCGCCTGGAACAGGCTAGCCCCTGGTAAACCGCGCCTTCCAACCATGAGCCCCAAGCAAATGGGACCAGGCACCTGCCAGACTGATTTATCAGAGGAAAAATAAGAGAGGAGGAGGGATGGGGGTAAAAGAATGAAAAGAATGATTTAAAGGCCAAACGAAGAGAGGGGCCGCCAGGAAACGCTGTCCTAAGCACATGGAGATGATGCAAGCAAGGCTAACCACGCTTGAGCCACCGCACTGACCGCTGACCGACAACACGCAACCGCCCTCCTTCTTGTTAACTGCGTTAAATTTCATTTAACTTCATTATAAAACCTGAAACGAATATTGTTTGTCGACAACTGCCAAAAGTAATCTGTGACAATCATAACAAATTTTAATTCTTTTTAAACGAGTCTTATTCGGTGCTTGTGTACCATCCCGACAAAGAATACTCAATAAGCTTTCGTTAGAGTAAAGTACATTTTCTACAAGAAAAACAACGATTTGCTCTTGAATGTACATGTTATATTGTTCACCTACGATTCAATAATACCTTTTTGAAGACGTTTTTCAGAAGAAGAGGGTTTTTCAACTTGACAGATCACAGAGGCTTTTTTAGATAACTGCTGTTCATGTGTATTGGGACCTACAAAAAGAGTAGTAACACAATTATTCTTTCCTTCAAAGCATCAGGGATGAAGGGAGATTAGCCAGCGTTTAACCGTCACTGAAACCGAGTTCTAAGCTATTTTTAATTTGGCTAAACCCTTCGATCTAAACATCGTTTACTATAAACAATGTTAAAATGCATGCAGTTCATTTTGTATATTTTATTCAGTTTAGCTTTAATGTGAAGTGCATTAGATCATACTCACATGTATTTCGCGCCATGGGTATTAAAATATTTATTTAGTAACTGTTACTATCTAAACATCGCTAAACATCGTGAACTATAAACATTAAAATGGAAATCAGTTAAGTCGACTTAGCTTGACCTAGTAGAAATAAGCGGAGCCACTGTTTTCTGATGAACTTTTGATGCAACAACAAACAACCAAATATGAAAATTTTCTGTTCATCTATGGAAAATTTTGAGGCCTAAAGATAATCAGGTTTACATGTATGGCAAAAATTACGATGATTTTTCTGTTTCCATTTATACAGTTTTCCTTTTAGACTGTTACCACAGTAGGGCGTTTAGATAACCACATGCAAAAGTTGACGGCAGTTAGACGTCTCGAAAAAGTAAAATTAACTTCGGGTTCTTTCAAAGTTATTGCATTTTTTTCCTAACTCTCACAATTTGTCAAAATTTGGCGAACTTTCCTAGTTGAGTTGAATTGTTAGGGACCTCATCCACATTCAAAAAGAGAGAGAAAAATTTGTATTTGTCAGGTTTTCACTCAAGGAATTGTAGCGCGATTGGACTATATTTTGGGCCAAAATGTGCTCAAAATTCTAAACACGCCTGATTGTAGCTTGAGAGTGTTATAAAGCACGTTCGAAATTGGGAGAGTGGGCCAGACGTGGCTGGAAGGCGCGGGTTTACCAGCCATGGGGGCGTAACTCTGTCTAAAAAGTGGTGGCCCCTAGCAGCCCGGACACCCACCTCAACTAAGAGATGCAGCTGTTAAGTGGGCAAAAAAACTGGCTATGTAAATCAAAGGCAAAGGGAAATATAGAAAGCGAAAGAGAAGGATCAAAATAGATTGGCAGCTACTCTCGCTGAGAGAAATCCAGCGCGCACGAGCTGCTACGCCAACGAAAAGCACCACCACCGTCTTGTTTCGTCAGTTATGCAGGTTATGAAGACGCGCTTAGGGAACACAAGACCAGCTACAAAGGCCCCATTATACTATATTGGGAAAGTTTACATATACTCTGTCATATACACGCAATACAATACCAACCCTTACCTAAATAAAGGAAAAGTAAAACTTTACCTTCATCTCGCAACAGTCTCGGATGTTTTGGAGTATTGCTTGAAGATAAAGGCCTTTTGCCTTTTTTTGAAGACTTCGATCTCTTTGCTGCGCCTGAGACTAAATCCAGCAAATACCAACATAATTAGGCTTTTGTCTAAATAACTGTTCCGAAGATACTTTATCCATTAACCGACCTTTAAAGTATTTGTTAACCATCCGGTACGGCCATGATTAAAGAGGTTTATACACAAATGTAGACGGAACAGTAAATATATAGAGGATATCATGGCTGCGCGGAGATACGGAATTTCTCTTCGAGGGTTGAAAAATATTTCACGAGTGAGCGTTGCGAACAAGTGAAATATTTTTTCAACACAAGAGAAATTTCGTATCTCCAAGTGGCCATGTAATGTTCTATTTATTATATAGACACCAATGAAATACCAAGCCATTTCACTTTAATAGTTTTTTGGTATGAAAGGCGCAAATTACTACGTAGCCATAGCAAGGAAGATATTGTCACATGTGAAGTTATCATGTTTTCGCGCGAAAGATCACCTGGTATTTCATTGGTGTTTATATAGTAAAACTATCTCTGCCATGTTCGTTCACACACTCTTGGCGCGAAATACCGCTGAGCATAAGCACCACAGACATACCAACATACTCTTAACGCTACATACCATGACAACTAATCCTGCTTGGGGCTAAAAGCGAACAAAATCTTTGGAGAGCAGATATTTCTAAGGCTCCCGATTGTGGCAAATCTAGGGAAATGGAGGTCTCATGAATCGCGTCCATTTACAAAGGTATATCCATCATTAATAATGGCCGTTTTCACACTAGAGACGTCGGATCACCCATCTTGGAAAAACAGGCTCGTTTGTTAGTCAACAGACAAAGCTCTTCTGAAACAGTGGTAAGGAATTTTTCACCTTTCAAGTAAAGCTTAAACCGGAGTGCTTTTTGTGGGCAATTGACGTAGTTTGACCTGTGACATTGTGAAAGAATTTCGACTCTTTTCAGACGAGTGTTTTTCAGTGCCCCGACTATTCCTGGTTAATCCAATTGTCCAGCAAGGAATACTCAATAAGCTCTCGTTAGACTACGGTAAACGTTTTACATGAAAAACAAAGATTTACTCTTATAAATATTATGTTCATTTTTCCAACTCAAGTGTACCTTTTTGAAGAGATTTCACAGAAGAAGAGGCTTTTACATCTTGACAAATCACGGCCGCTTTCTTAGATAAATCCTGCTCATCTGTATTGGAACCTACAAAAAATAGAAACAATTCTTTATCAACGTCGCAGACCCGTTGATTTAAACAGAGTTTAAGAGTTTCACCAATCCACTCCAATCGCGAAAAAGTTTGAGAGAATGCGAAGTTTATTTTTCAGCACACTTTTATTGGCGTCAGCGTTGTCGAATCGTAAGGTCTCTTATCGTCAGCATCGTTTCGATCGGGCTAGTTATGGCACAATGTTTCCAGGTGATTGAGACGATTCAACATGTGTTTCGAAGATAGCAATGGCCTGGACCGAGTTGTTTGTAAGGCGATTAGTACAATGGTTAGTTACCATGACAACTCGTGCTCTATTTACAGTTAAACTAGAATAACAAATAAACATGTTTCTGTCCACCACGATAATAATTTCTTTATTTACCCTTGGCAGTATTTATAGCACTTAGACTAGTGGGGCCGAGCAAATGACTGAAATAAATAATTCAAATCAAACATAACAGGGTTAAGAATCCCAACTGGTCGAAGGCAAACCAGCTGGCTACTTACAAGCGTGGTCGAGGATTTGAACTAGGGGCTATCGTGAACAAGGCCAGATAGCGGTCAGCGCGGGGCCACCGAATTGCTAGTCCAGCGCTCTGACCACTCGGCCTCGCTCCCTCCCATAACTCAACCTTGAACAATTGTCCGAAACAATTTAGCCCAACAACTTGGGGCGATTATGATGATCCAGACTAGAAAAATTGCGATAAAGTTTAAATGAACGCGAATTCATTTTGTTACTCAGGTTTTCACCACTGGTTGTTGTATGAGTTTGCGTAACTTCGTAGGATTACCGTTAAACATGTTTCAAACAACTTAACCTTGAACAGAACTGAAGGATTTCTTTTACAGGCTACGTCCTATCATAGTTAATTGAGTGGAATGGTTATGAAACCCGTCAGACTCCTTTGTTATATGTTTTTGTGGACCTGAAAGTGCACAACGTTCAAAAGCATTCCTATCATTTTGATTGTATTGACCAATAAAAACGTTGCATTAATTTATTCCGTAACAATTTGCCAACAGAAAACAAAGGATTGTGCACTTTCAGGGTGCTTTGAACATAAACTGCAGCACTGTTGTTTTTATCATTGATGTTTGCCGCTTTTCATAACCAGTCTCCTCTAATAACTATGGTCCTATTTAGTAATCGTCCGGAACGACTTGCCCCAAAAACTGGCAGCGATTAATTAAGAGAATCCGGACGATTCTTTGGGAACCACGTATTAGGCAACCGTCACACGACGACAAAAGTAAAAAGTTTAATTAGCAAAACGACAATTCTGTTGCGATTTACTAATCAAAGAACACAGAACAGAAAATTTTTCTTCCTGTTTTTGCAAAAATTCAAGTCCAGAAACATTCGCATACATTTAACAAATTGTGCGAGTTGGAAAAATGGCGATGAAGTCTGAATGAATGCAACTTCATTGTATTACTCAGGTTTTCACTTCTGGTTGTTGTAGCTGCGTAACTCGCACATGTACAAACGTCAGTATTCTAAAACATAAAGACCAACCTAAATAACACTGTAAACATGTTACCTCCAGAAATGTTTAGCATTCGTTCCACAAGTCTATTACAGTCATCTCGCCAGTTGTGCTTCATAGCGTATTTTTCACGTAGGGTTTTACACTCGTCAAGTCGCATCTCTCTGTCTTTTTCACGGACCATTCTGATCGCATTGGCCCAATCTTTTGGATTTTCCGACATCACCACACAACTTGAACCAAACGAAACTTTCTTCAAAGCCTCGCCAAGACCAGAGTTCCCACTGACCAGCACAGGCAGACCAGCTGATAAAGCCTCAAGGGCAGCTAAACCGAATCCCTCAGTTCGTGATGGCATTATGGCAAGATCCACCTCACAAAACAACTGGGCAAGCTGCTCTCTGCTTTCATTAAAACGACGCACCTTGAGTTGACTGCGATGAATGCCTTCCTTGAGTAGCAAGGCTGCTACTCTTTCTTCTTCTCCGCTTGTTGCTCCAACAAACACAAGTTTGTAGGTCACGTCTTTCAACTCAGCAATGGCTTGAGCAGCGATATCATACCCCTTCAGCTGAAAATCTTCACTGTCGCTACGTCCAAAGACCAAAACACTGAATGAACTTATTTCTTGAGAGGCTTGCTTTACATCAGCAAACTCAGAGAAAATGCCTGGGGTAAGATTGAGAACATCTTGATCTTTTCCACAAGGACGGAGATAACCTGAGAAAGCTTCAGCCAGCTTGGGTCCAACTGCTACAACTTGATCAGCTTTTTCACAGAGTTTTACCTCAGCCTGGTGCTTCTTCTCACCTCTTGAAATGGCATCTGTGTAGGACTTAAACATACCAAGCTCTTCAGGAGCTGTATGAACGACCTGAATCCACTTGCACTTACACTGACGTTTTATACCCTGCACTTGCCGACCAAGAACAGCCCCATGTCCTATCACACAATCGACAGAATGGCTTTCAGGAAGAAAGGACAACCAGTCTACTGGGTTGTCATAACCTGGCATTTCTTCTGCTTCAATAAGATGTACATTGTGACTTGCAGCAACTCGTTTATCCTCTTCACTGCACTGGGGAAGATAAACGCTAACATCCACTTTGGGGTGTTTAGCCAACTGAATGGCCAGCTCTCGGTTGATGGTTGACAAGCCTCCTTTTGTTGATCTCCATTCACTGCTTAACAGAGTTACCCTCAATTTCCTCGAGGAAGTGGATTCTGAATTGCTTTCATGGTCTTCCTGTGATGTACAGGCTGTGCTAGGAATGGACGACAATTCCTAAAAGAGGAGTGGCATTAATTTATTAAAGGGTTTATTAAAAAGCTAACCTGAGATCCTAACCTGAGAGCAGGCTCAATTTTAGCAGTTCTCACACATTCTCACTTACGTAGTCCCGCTAAAATTCTCTTTTCGTTTCGCTTTGCCCACCTTTGTTATTTACTTTGCTATCTGAACATTCCTTGTCTCAGAATAAATATCACTTTAATCCTTTATGACTTTCTCAAGCGATGAATTCACGCACTAGTGGGAAAACTCAAAAACACATGTTTCTGTTGGTTTCCGGCAGCCATATTTGTGCCCCTCAAAGGGACACGAACATGGCGTCTCCATACAAAGCTTTATAAATTTGGGTAAAACGTTTTCCCAAATATCTCGCATATGAAATATCGCACAGACCTGATTCTTGGCGAGGCCTTTTGCATATTTATCTTCGTTTATTTCCTAGATTCTGGACTTTCTGTATTGAATGGTTTGCAATTTTATTTATGATTGCATGACAGCGAGTGTAAACACTTCACGTGGATTGGCCCAGTATGATTTATTCATATGATTGAAAAGGAGGGGGACAGAGACAACTTGGAGGGTGAAAGGTCAAAGATGATGCACGTTACTAAGAGGGTTTCAACAGTGCAGTACGCATGTACCACACTATGAGGTGTGAACTACTGTACATGTAAATGAACTTCCAATTTAATGATACGAAATGAATAAAATGATCACTTAGTGAAAATGCTTGAATCGTTAATCAAATTCTCTTAACTACATGTAATTCCTTTAACCGTTAAACCCTAATATCAAAATTCAAACTCTCATTTGTTGTCCCTATTTGTTTTCAATAGAAGTAGTGGGGAGAATTTGTTGAAGTATCAATTAGATTCATCTTGTGTGATCAGGTCCTCAATTCTCATGACCACTGTGCTTTATAAAGAAGTGATACTACAAGGAGAAATTTGATGCTGATCACTCTTAGGGCTTAAAGGGTTAAGGAATGCACAGAGATCAGTCTGGAGAATTTGTATGCGGATACTGGTGCTTAAAGGGTTGAAACAAGCCATTGAAGCCCACACAGCAACAGCTTATCTTTGTTTGAGAAGAACTATTCCCAGCCCAACTTCCCCCCACCCCACCCTGGATGGGATACTAGTCCACCACAGCATTGCTCCCAATGGTATGTAGCCAATTTAAAAAAAAACTCACAAATAAAGACCTGTGAGAAGAGAGGTAAAGGAAGAAATAGTTTCTTGACTAAGATCAAAACTCAAAAAAAATTATGTTGTTAGTAAAATCTATATTTAATTAGATTTTTATTAAGTCGGATAATGTTACCTTTTCACCAGATATTTAGAATTTAAAGCTCAGAAAGAAATACTATTCAAATTTTTTCTTTACCATTCTTTTTGCTTATGTCTATGTTATCCCTTTGATGAAATTATTATATTTTTGAAAAACCTATGTATTTTTCTGTAATTCCTAATAATGCAGACAATCTTTTGAGATCATGACACTAGTCATTCTGTTGTTTTCTACAAAATAATTTTTTGACATCATAGATCACATTTCATCTACTTTTACATGTTACAGATCATGCCTGTTGAATAAAAGGAGAAAACACAAAAAGACAGAAAAAATACTCACAATACTCAAAATACTGCCTTAAATTTGTGCTTGGTAACGTACAAAAGGAATGTTTAAGAAGGAATCCACCAGGAAACTGAGTAATTTTAATTCTCAGTGGACAAAAAGCTTGTACCTGCAGAATAATTTTTAAAAGGCCTCCGGAAGAAAAAAATTCATTAAAAGATTATTATTCACTCGATCGTACTTAAACCAAAGATTTTGTAACTAGGGCACATAAGGCTTTGTTCTCGCCGAGTTTGAGGCCAGGTCATGTTTTGACTATTTCCTCATCTAAAGTTGATAATAACGTGGAGCTGCTCTTAAGAATGTTGCATTCTTTTTACATTTTTCAAGAACTAAACTGAGATGTAAGTGGTCATCTGTACTAACACCAAAGAAAATTTCTCATGGGATTCTAAGAAAATAAATGTCAAATTTCACAAGAATTGTGAAAACACAGGAAAAATTCTGAAAATTTAATGTGTAAGATGTAATTATTTTTGTGAAATTTGACATATTCATTTTCTCGGGCTCCCATGAGAAATTTTCTTTGGTGTTATCACAGAAGACTAATTACATCTTTAGCCCTTGAAAAATGTAAAAAAAGAATGCAATATGCTTTAAATTATTCTGGCGCAGGATTTTTGTCCACTAAAAATTAAAATTAATCAATTTCCTGGTGGATTCCCTCTTTATTTAACCCACTGTAAGAATCACTGAGAATTTAGTATTGCTTTTGAATGATATTGTAGTGAAGTTGATCTTTAGTATGAAAACTTTAAATGGGTGACAAGTACGTTTGTGCATATTTTGAAAGTGTCCTGAAAAGTGAGTAAACAGTGTAGATCTATCACGTACACAACTGAAATTAGTCCTGATGTCTTGACGAGATGTAGTTATTAACAATTGCATTGTTTCTTCGCCTCCATATATCTAAAATGGTTCCCTTGGGAGTTTACAGATTGACACACACACTCATGGGGGGAGGGGGGTGGGGGGTTGGGAAACTTCCATGTTTGGCTTACTCAGTATGTGCAGCTCTGCATGGTAGAGGTTTATGGGAATTCAATCTTAAAAAAAAGGATTCAATGTCACTATTTAGCATTTTAAACAGGGTAGCAATTTGAATCCATTTTGCTTTAAACAGGGTCAGAATCGAAGGGTTTTAGCAGCACAGACCCAACCAGACTTCCTTTAAACCACCCCGGAAAAGTTTCTTCCCTTATGCATAAGGATAGTACTGTTATTACTTTGACGGTTTTTTTCTGAGTTAAAAATCAAGAGATGCAACAGAGGGGGCTCAAATCAGACCTCCCCAGATTCAGAGTCTGATATGATTAACATCCCTACACCAACATTCAAAACCACAACTAGAACTAATTCTCACACCTCAAACCTTACAACTTGTTTACAAGATACCAAGAAAAATCAACCTTCACTTGACTAACACTATTAGCTAACAGATGACAAATTTTGCTTACCTCCATCAGCCTGGACATCACAGGAATCCTAAAAATCCTTCAACACTGCAGACATGAACACTACAACAGGAACAGAGAAAGAAAGTACACATTGTAAATAATGGTGCAATGTTGTAAACTACATGTACCATTTGACACTTTCTTTTTGTGGGAGTTTAATTAATTATATAATAATTTTGTGGATTTATGATTTTTTGTAATTTGTAACAACTAATAATTAGTTGTTGGGCCTATCCCAATTATTATTATTGGGATTGGTCCAGTCTGGTTTTTCTCCTTCTGAATCTTAACAACTGCATTATATTTTTTATTTGAGTCAAAATACAGGTAAACCAGCATTTGAAAATGTTGTAGGTAAAATCTGTTCTCAGGGTAAACCAGAATTTCATTGTCACCTACACACTGTACATCTCTATGATTAATATGGACTAAAAAAGAAAGGAAATTCTGAACCAAAGTAGGTTTAAAATAATATTATAGTCCTGGGCCTGGTTGTTGAAACACTGGATAGTGCTATGGATGAATCACTAACCAGCGGATAGAGATTTACCCAGTGAATAGCGTTATCTACCTTTTGTACAACTGGGGCCAGGTTTAACCAGAGGATAGATTTCCCATACAACAAAATAGATACTGTATTATCTTTCTAAGTTAATACAGTTGGGGAAGTCATATTTTTTGCAGCAATGTGTTTAAGGGGGAGAAGTGGGGGATGGTCAGGGTTACTTTTTACAGCTGTATGTGGATCTTGATGGAAACCACAAAAATATCAAAAACCACCAAAACAAAACGCCACAAGGTAAGATATGAATAAGGTACTGCTAAGTGCGCTGGGACTTTCAGGGTAACTTTGCATTACAAATACATAATTATAAACAATCTAATTCTTTTTACAGGTGTATTTTTCAAAATAATAACCTCTTTCTACCCCAACTTTATTTGCATTAACATTTTTTTGAGTGAGTATTTATCCCACGGGTATGCTGGCAAAACAGGGGACTGGACTCCACCGTCCGGAGGATACTGAGGTGTACGTCCCCCAGGGGGGAGGGTAGAACATCCCTCATTTAGGGTTGGGGGGGGGGGGTCAAGTTATGAAATTTCACTATTAACAGGGTGTCTTTTATTAAACTTGAGCATTAAACAGGGTGTGAATATTTGGTGATCCACAGTGTGATACCATTAATTTTTTTCTTTAAAAAAATCTAATCCCATGATGCCATCAGTGTTCAACACTAACGCTTGCCCACTTGCCCGGGGCAAGTAGAATTATGCATTGGGCAAGTGTGTAAGCTGTACAGGTTGCCCATTTGGGCAAGTGGTTAAGGATAACACTCGAGCCGCTGGGACAAGAATAAAATCCAACAGCTGCAGCAAAATCACCTGATCCCTTTTTTGAAATTTTAGTCAGGTGAACATAGAAGGAGAATGAAAAACAAAGTACAGTGACGGGTCCTTACGCCGATACATTGAGTATTTCGTTTTCTGCCATGTTTTTCTTCACGAGCAAGTATTCATGGGTAAGTTTGTACTCAGTCCTCTCACGTACTTGCCATGAACTACCAAACAAACAAAGATGGCGGCCTGATAAGCAACCATGAGTTTATTTCGTTTTGGTTTTACGCGGAAGTCACTGGACACAGTCACTAAAAGTGAGGACATCCAAGCAACACAACAGTTAAATTCTACCAAGCTTAAGGAATCAGGAGACAAGAGAAAAGCTGAATCTCAACCAGAAGTCTTCGCTGGGAAAAGCAAACGAGATCGAAAATACCAAACGTCATGGGAGCGCAACTTTCCTTGGCTTGTACACGATGAAGAAAAGAACACCATGAAGTGCAAAATTTGCTGTTCTTTTCCCGAAATTGCTGACAATTCTAGCTCCCTGTTCATTGGAAACGGTGCCTTTAGGCATACTATCATTCAGGCCCATGCTAAAAGTAAAACTCACTTCAAGTGTACCATATGACCTCTCGCTTGGGATTTATGCTAGGCATTAAAGTTAGAAGGCACAAGTATTGAAAATTCAATCAAACTGCGAGCAAAGCGAGCTGGTGATTTTTTTTGGGCACCGAAAAATACACACGGCAAGTAAAACTAGCGACATAGTTGCCCAGAGGGCAAGTTAGCAGGAAAATTAGTGTCGAACACTGGCCATTTAAAGGAAATGGATCAGGGTCATGAAATGAGTTTTCTTATCTTAAACAGGGAAGTGAAGAGAATGGTTTTTGTTTAAATAGGATGAAGGTCTGAGGGCCTTGGCATTCAACCCCTACCCAAACTTCCCTTCAGTGTCCTGCCACCCCATCCCCGCCACCCCAGGAAATTTTAATACCATTAGACAAAACATTTTTTCTGCAGTACTAAAATGCTGATTGTGACAAAATTATTAAATAATTCAAATTGTCTTACCAAAGCTTGGTACATGGATCCTTAACCTCTGAAACGCACACATCATGAAATTTGAACTGATTGGTAGCAGGAACCTTCAAAATAAAATCAAAGGCAATGTGTCAAGACAAAGAGCAGTTCACTTAGTTACATATAATTATTATAATTATTGCTTTTATAGAACCGGTGCCACTGCACTCCCTTGCTGATGGTACTGTTACTCACCAGTCAATAAACGTCCTCCCTCCCCCACACTCAGCCAAGACATCCATGTACTGTAGCAGGGCATTTGACTGGTAGGCTTTGCAAATGTGACCACAGGATTTCAAAAAGGAAAAGTAATAATCCTTTTTTTTCCATTTGTATTTGTAACAGCTTTTTTGAGTTTCTTCAATTCTATGATGGTTTGTAGCTTCATGTAGTATCATGTACAGGACTTTGATATCCACATTGCCACATTACTCTATTTCTTGGAATAAACTCATGCTCTAATAACCCACCTCCTCCAAAAAGGTGCCCACCACATAGGCCATACATGTGCATATAAAATATCAAACAAGCGCCCCTTGTGAATAAGCTCCCCCTCCCCCCAGGGCTGGGGATACTCTGGATTTCAAGTGACAGGGATGATCGAATGGGGGCAAAAATCAAAACCCAAAAAAATCCTTAGGGCTTCCAACAAAACCCCCAAAAAATCCCTGGACCAAAAATTAACCCCAAAGCCATGGGGGTAATCCCATGCCAAATTTCTAAGGCTTAAAATTTGCAGCAGGCTTTAAAGTGGTAAATGATATAACTCGAAAAATATGAACAATAGAAATTGAATGTTTGTGTTTGTTTATTCATCACACCATCTGAATCTTCAGACTGTTTTGAATACCCAAAAAATCCCTTCTTAAATCAAGCCCCCTGAAAAAATGCTCACCAATTTTTTCTACCCAAAAAAATCCCAGAGTCTGAAATGTCCAAACCTCAAAAAATCCTTCGATCATGCATCCCTGTCACTTGAAATCTGGATTACCCCTCCGGGCCCCTCCCCACCCCTTCACTTTCTTAAATAGTTAGGATACAAGGAAAACATGTTTCTATTTCCACTTAATAGACCTTGCCACGGTTTTCGACGCCATCTTGATGAGTAGGCAAATTATGCGTGAGAAATTACAGTGTTTGTAGGAGAATCTAATTTCGAATAATTTGCGTAAAATGGCTGTTCTGAAAAAAATATGATTTGTAAACTAAAGCTTTATTCCTGAAGGACTCTACTGAAAAAATTTGAGGGTGCTACATGCACTAGAAGACCTAGAACCACTTTTTAAATTTCTTATACATTTGTCTGTAAGAAAGTCCCGGGAAAATTACATACAAATATATGGAAAATCTAAAGCAAGCCTATGGAGAAATTATTTAAGTACAGGTACACCCCCAAAATTTGTTACGACAATCCTTTGCTTTGTAGCTTTAGTTTACAACTGATATTTTTTTTTCAGAACAGCCGTTTTACAGAAATTGTTTGACATTAGATTCTCATACAAACACTGTAATTTCTCACACGTTTGCCTACTCGTCAAGATGGCGTCGAAAACCCTGACAAGGTCTATTGATGAGCGAAACAATATTTCATGATAATAATGAGATCAAAAATAAGCAAACCAATCTATATACACTTGTTAAGTGTGTAATGGGCCTGTGGTACACTTAATTACCAACCACTCTTTCAACAGATGAAAGGCAATAATGTTGGCTTACCGTTTTTATAATTTGCTTTTCTGTAGACCTTGCCACGGTTTTCGACGCCATCTTGACGAGTAGGCAAATGCGTGAGAAATTACAGTGTTTGTATGAGAATCTAGTGTCGAATAATTTCCTTAAGAATTTCGCTAAAATAAAGCTACAATTCATTGAAAAGAAAACTTAATAAGCGACCTTCTCCCAATAAGTGCCTGTATCCTTTTAACCGAAATTTGTCACAAGAGCCCAGGCGCTTATAAGAGGAAAACAGTAATATTAATTTTTATTTTTCAAAGTTTTCATCTGCTCATTCGCTAATAATAATTATGAGAAACTCACAACCTGAGTCTGACGTCTGGCATCTGCCGTAAACGTGATTGTAAATCTCTTCAATGTCTGGCCACATCGAAGGGCCAAATCATAATGACTGTTTTAAATAAGGTGTCAGAAAACTTAGAAGCTGTAAAATGCATGGCTGGTTCTGCTGTAATTTACAATGTAAGTCTTCAGAGTCACGCGATATGTCTCGTGTACTCGACTGCAGAAAGATCACCGCTTGCACATGCCCTAGGGCCTAATAGAAAACTTATAAGTTGCAGTTTTCTTTTCGAATGTAAAAACAACGGAGAGGCCTTGTGAATTTACAGGAAGAAAGTTAAATTATAAATTCAATAAGCTTACACTTAATGCTTACCTAAACTTCAGGAATCTTGCAACGAAAATGCAGCCACGTGGGGGTCATCTTTGCTTCCATATCGTCACAGTTAGGCATAAGGAAACGCTTGGTGAGAAGATTGAATCAGCCCATGACTGCAAGACTGATGAAAACAGCTAAAAGTTTGAAAGTTCCTCACGAAATTGTACAGATTTTCCTTCCCTGCAGCGCTTCCGCCTCGGCCTTGTTGGCTTCGTAAGAAGCATGAAGGGATGATTTCATTGGTCAAACGCTGTCACATGATGTGACACGTGAAAAATTACCAGGGTGGAATAAAGAAAGAACGGACAGAGGACTTGGATGAGGAGAAAATGGAACAATTTGTTTATATTCTAATGTAATACGTATAGGTGAAGAAGACACAACAAAACGTAAAAAAGTGACAAAAACAAGCAGCAAAAAAAGAAAACAAAACAAAACAGAAAAACAAAGAAAACAAACAAAGAAAGCAGCGGACCTTCATGTCAGCCTACTTCTCGCTGGGCGCCTCAGTAGAATCCAGGATAATACAGAGCCAGGAGTCTAAAAGCGCGGGCGAAAAAATGACGAGGAAAAAAAAGCGAGAGGAAATCTCCCCTCGTTTTCCCAGTGTACGCTTTTTAAAACACGCTCCGGTCCCCACAATCTGAACTCCGCGCTCTCGTTCATCGTCCCTCTTTGCCCGAAACCGCACGGAAACGCTTGGTACGGAGGCTAAGAAGACCGTTTAAGAACAGGCTAGCTCAGGGATAATAGGCAGTCCTGATCGAACTAACATTAAAACTAAAAAATGGGCAAGAACAAAGATGTCATTAAAAGAAGGGTTACAAGGTCTTATAATGGACAATACAAACTTCCGCAGCTGTTGGGATTTGGCATCCGCGAATAATTCTTTATTCCACAATTACCTTTCTGCTTAAGCTTTACTAACATAAGCGAGGCTTTTTTAAGTGTTTTTTTCGGGCATGGGTGATTAGATGTTATGAATGGATTTGGAAGAAACGAATAAGCCAATGTCAGGTGGTCTGCGCATCGAGTATCGGTAATTAGTAGAGGACCAAGGACAAAGCCTTGTGAGTACTGATGACAGAAAGTGACAGGCGAGGTTTTAGTCCTACTGACGCAAGAGAGGGTTTTTTATTGTTTTTTGTTTTTCGAACATGGGTGTAGTGAGGGTGATAAAAGAAATGAAGTTGTCGTGTTGTAAATGCCACTTTGAGTT
>BOPM01000839.1:54843-70183 GCA_022179025.1 Porites australiensis | reverse complement strand
CCTTTTGATATCCTTTTTCACACCCACAATGACAGCTAGAACTCACAAACGGGACGAGGCTCTATCCTCCATTTGCACATCTCCCGTAATACACCTTGTTTGCCCCCCAAACATTTTGTATACGCATTGTCTTCAATTTTTCTTGAGGTGACTATAATACCCAGGAGAAATTAAAAACAAAAGTTCTGCAGAATTTTGGGGGACAAACAAGGAGTATTACAAGAGATGTGCAAATGAGGAATGCTGTTTTCGAAAAGCGGAGACTTCATTTACACTTTTACTAAATAGACCGCATTCGTATTGTTAATAGGTGACTCCAGCTAGCATGCAACAGACCCTAATGCGTGGTAATTAGATGAATGAGCCTCGATTGTAAGCTAGTTCCAGTCAATTACCGCGACTAAGATTGGGCAGGTGGAAGATTCAAGCCCAACGCCTCAGCATCGCTGGCTCATGGCTGAGAGCATCTAAGCTGACGCAAAGGTATTTTGCTCACCCAGCAGGATGTCATTCCTTGTCCCGGATTGATGGTCCAACCGTGTTTGAACCCGAGTCTCCCGATTAACAATCACGTGACCTACAACTGTGCTGTAAGAGTAGCGCGCGATTCTCGTTCCGTCCTCTCCTTTCCCTCTTCACCCCTATTGAGACGGATAATCAATCTTCAAAATCTGTCAACAATTGACGGATAAACAGATAGACAAAGTCAGGGGGATTGTTCATCTAAAATCAAAACCGTTCCATTTTAAAATTAAGACGTATTATCTGTATGACGTGAATTATCCCATGGATAACCCTTCTCAGGCTTGTAATCCGTCTCTAGTGTGAGAACGGCCAATGACTGTGCTCTTAACAGGACTTTCGCGAGGATTTGTTCGTGAATACTTTAAAGGTACTTCAGGGTGTTAACGAACATTAAATGAACAACCACCCCTAGAAGCGATATTGAGGAAAAACCAAGGTACATGTAGGCATAATAAAACTCACACCGTAAATATAGCACTTCCCTATTCTATTTGATGGTCTGGAACCACCAAGAAATCGGGACTCGAATGTAACCTGAATTAGGCCTAGTCCAAACGTCTAACTTTACATGAGACGAACCAAACTCTTATTTGGGGTCGAGCTAAAATAAGTTAAGATCGTCTGCTGGGCCAAACGTCGAACTAAGGACGCGTAGAACAGACCAAAACGCAATTTAATAACTTTTCTCCCAAACGAGGCTAAATACACATTATCATACAACTTTTTCATTTATTAGTTTAGCTCGTTGCGTGTGAAGGTGGACGGATCTCCCGGAGGCGATCTTCACACGCTCTATCCGTCTGAAGCAGACGGATAAAACGTGTTGGACAATCTAAATTCATTTGGACAAACTTAACTGAGCCAGACGTCGAACTTTTCATGAACTTAACTCACAAAGTTTGTTTCGTCTCATGAAAAGTTCGACGTTTGGCCCAGGCCTTACAAAAAAGAATTTAATACTAGACATTTTTACTTTACAAAACTTTATTTCGTTGAGTTTAAAATGAAACTACATTATTCTAAAAACCAAATTCGAAACATTTGATGCTAAAGATA
This sequence comes from Porites australiensis, assembly GCA_022179025.1. Classification (NCBI taxonomy): domain Eukaryota; kingdom Metazoa; phylum Cnidaria; class Anthozoa; order Scleractinia; family Poritidae; genus Porites; species Porites australiensis. The sequence continues at coordinate 68,602 of BOPM01000839.1, read as the reverse complement.
GTTTGCACTGTTCTCTCTTGCTTGATTGTAACAAATGTTCATTGCTGATTCACAAATAAAGATAGTCGATTCACAACAGAATCACTCTTGGCTTAACGCCAACTAAACTAAATCATGGTGAAATACAGTTTAAATATTTTAATATGAACTAAATCATAATTTCTTTTCTGTATATTTGTCACTATCATACAAACTCTATTGAAATATAGGAATACTACACCAATAGTTAGTTTCAATATTTAACAATCCCTAAAACTACAAGGAACTCATGCTGAATTAACCTTGATCACACTGGATCAGAGGGCGCACAAGTCGCAATTTTAAGTTACAATATTTATCAAACTCTAAAACTACTAGTAACTCATGTTGTATTAACCTTGGTCACACTGGACCAGATGGCGTACAAGTCACAATCATCAGTTACAATGTTTATCAAAATCTAAAACTACTAGTAACCCATGTTGTACTAACCTTGGCCACACTGGACCAGATGGCGAACAAGTGATAATCATTAGTGACAATATTTATAAAGCTCTGAAACTACTAGTCAATCATGCTGTATTAAACTTTATCACACTGGACCAGATGGCGTACAAGTCACAATCATCAGTTACAATGTTTATCAAACTCAAAAACTATTAGCAACTCATGTTGTATTATTAACCTTGGACTCACTGGACAAGACGGTGTACAAGTCACAATCATCAGTGACAATATTTATCACTTGAAGCTCTAAAACTACTAGGAACTCATATTGTATTAACCTTGGCCTCACTGGACCTGATGGCGTACACGAGTCACAATCATCAGTTACAATGTTTAACAAACTACAAAGCTATTAGTAACTTATGTTGGAATATTTGTAAGCTTTCCTTTTTGTTCAACAGTACTCCCGAGTGAGCATTTCTCTGTATAAATGTGTACCTTATTTTTGAAGCACAAGAAATTCTTGAAACTTTTGGCACTTGACTTAATCTACTCTCCATAGAAAGTTACAGTGAGTTCAAATGTAGATAGTGATCTATATTTCAAACGAAGTTTACTAAAGTCATATATGCGACTTTCATTTGTAGAGAAATGGTTGTTGACATTCAGTCTAAATGTTGTCAACGAGGAACTATTCACCAAACAATCACAGAGTTTTGGTAACCAATCTTCACTGACTTCCCTGCAGATGTTAATTGTCAGATTAAGCGTTGTTAATGACGTGTTATCAGCAGAACCCATTTTATCAGCCCAAGATGAGCGCTTGCCTTTCCGCCGTTCACCTCCCGAGTACTCGTTTGCTATAAGAGTGAGCGTACTTAATGAATTCTTTTTCGACAAACCATAATTCAGTTCGGGGACCCAACTCTCACAGTCTGGGAAAGAGGAATCACCGCTAACTGTCACAGTAAGAGTAGTCACTGACTCGTTTTCTACAAATCCTTTACAGACACTTTCTACCCAGCAATTATCAATACGAGTGATGTTGTTAATTGTCAGAGTTAGTTCATTTAATGATGTAGTTCTTGCCAACCCATCAGCTAAACCCTCGTACCAGTAATTAGGCTCCTCGTAATCAAATGGAAAATCTGGATCTTCCGTGTCGTCGCCATAGTTGTTAACTGTAACGCAGAGTAAAGACAGTGAATTGTTTTCTTTCAAACAGTTTCGCAAAAAGTAACTCCAGAATTCTTCTAAATTACTACCATTGATTACAACGGAAAGTGTAGACAGTGACTTCATTGCCATCAAACCTTCACCCAAACTTTCTTCTACAACTGTCCTCACCTCGCCATGATCGTCAATTGCAAGACTGAGTGTAGTCAATGAAGCCAGTTTGGACAAACTTTTTACCAAACTGCATTCCCAACCTTCTGCCATCTTAGTGTAGTTGTTGATTGCGAGATTTAAAACTGTCATTGAAGAGCATCGCAACAAACTTTCCCCGAGGTCTTTCCCAAAGTCTGCTGTCACGTTTGTCATGTAGTTGTTGATCGTAACATCGAGCGCGGTCACTGTCGTGTTTTCTGCCAAGGCATCACCTACAAGGTGTGTCCACTCTTTACTTGCAGCATCGTCGTTAATGATTCTTAAATTAATCTTTTCCACACTGGTGCTTTTGATTTTATACAACACTGGTTTAAGTGATGCAATACTGTCAATACAGACACTAAGGGCATTACATGACTCGTCAGGAAGGACACAGACATCATGCACTTTCACCTCAACAGTTTGGTCGGTACTTGACAGTCCCTGAAGAAAAGAACGTGTTCCTGGGGCCAATTCCCCCCAAACGTCGATTACCATGGAGGACAGTGTGTCGTGACGTCTGACATATCTTGCAATGCAATAAGCAACATTATCAGTTACTCTTCCGTGCATCTTTAACGCCAAGCTTGTTAGGGGAGCACGTACCAGGACCTCAGATAGAGCTTCCGCCCCATCACAACTCAGCTCACCCCAAAGGACCACAAATAAATGCTGTTTGGTATGTAAACCTTTCTCAACCACATCTGGACCAGGATAAAAATTTCTCAGTTGATTAGATGTTATTCTGCTACAAGAATCTGGGTAGAAATCAAAAGTAACCGATACCTTCTTTGCCAGACGAATAGTTTCCAGAAAAGACTGCCAGTTGCTCGGAACCTTTCCAAAGACAAACACTCTCAAATTATTCAGGGAACAATTTTCTAGAAGGCCTCTTTTCAGGCTATTAGCACCAGAAAGACTAAGGTTGCCATCAATGTCAAGACTTAACGACTTTAATACGGTTTGTAGTGCAATTTCTTTGCTGATAACATCAACGATAAAAGTTTGCATATCTCCTGAAATGTTGAGAGAAAGTCCGGTCAAAGCTCTATTTAATAAAAGTTTTCCTAAAGCAAGGATCGAAGTATCACTCATTGACCCACGAACAGAGAGTTCCACAGACGACAAAAGAGTGTCAGCAGACAATCCAGTTTCAAGAGAACTGGCCCACGCCTCACCTTTCACCCTGCGAAGTAGAAACGTTACGTTCTTCAAGAGCTTACGCGCAGCTAGCCATTCACCGATGACGGCAGCTACGTCACAAGAAATACTGCCACACACTAGCAGAGTAAACTCTGATAAAGTCGTGTTTCCAGATAAGCCTTTATGTAGGGCGTTGGCTTGGTCTAAAGTCACAAAAGGGGTGAGAATGGTAAGACTCTCAAGCTGCGGGCAGGATTGTATGTACTCTGCAACAGTCTGATAGCTTGAACCTTGCGTACTTAATTTATGAACAGTAAGCCGAACTGGCTTCTGCAAGTTTGAAAAGGTTTTGCAGGCATCCAAAACGTGATATATATTGCCCCTCTCGTCATTGCGTGGCGGTGGGTCAAGATTTATGTCAACATGGGTAGGGAAGGGTATATAGGAACAAAGAGTCTCTGCCACTTTTTCAGCGTGTCCAGTTTCGCTGAAGCTTTCCGTAAGGAAAGTTGCTGCTTTCCAGCCTCGGTCCTCTTCGTCGTCGCTGTACCAGTTATCCCAGTTCTCTTTCCTCTTTCGGTCATCCATCGTCACTACTCCAAACTGTCTGCACCAGTCCCAGTCCCATTTCCCCCAGTTCTTCAGCTCCTCGCCAATCTGAGTGAACAGAATGATTGCATCTCTCCCAAGTATACCAGAAACAAAAAGAAACACTTCCCGATACTTTTTTACTAGTTCATGAAAACTTAGACGCTCAAACAACCTTAACTCGTTTTCTCGCAACTTGTGGGCAATGAAGACGGCAGCAAGGTACTCTTGGAAGGTCTTGTGAAGAAAAAAGTACTCATGTTGCGGATTTAACCTTTTCAGACTTTCTTCCTTGTAAAGAAGGCCTATGTCACGAGCTACCAATCCTTTGTATCTGATTTCAAGGGCTGCTAATTCACTTTCATGAAATCCGTGACGTTCACTAAGTAGACACATCCAAGCTAGCTCTCCAAGGCCAAGAATGTTTTCTTCAAACTGCTTCTCTAAGGCGCTGTTTTCCTCTGGGGCCACAAGGCAGTGTTTGGCACAATAACGCCTCAAAAGGCACTGGACAACGACTTGGTAAAGTTCGGTTCGGGCAGTTGGTAGTTTTCCTTTGTAGTCCTCATAAACAACACACAGGAGGATTAAATTAAGCGGGTTATTTCGGAGTGCATTCAATAAATCGTTTTCTTTAATTTCCACTATCAGACTTTCTCCTTTCGATGTATGCTCCGGACCGATGTTTTCAAAATGCTTCCTGACGTACTGAAAGGCATCTTCGTCTGTAAATCCTTTGATCTCCAGAAGAAGATCAAATTCGCAGTTTTTACGAACTTCAATTCCTGTTTCCTGCCGGGATGTAGCCAGGACATAACAAAATGGTAAAATTCTTCTGTTGAGAAGTTTATAAACACATGGTCGTGACTTTTCTGGAAGCTCATCCAGACCATCCAGAATAATTAAAATTCTCTCCTGGTTATCAATATCCTTGATGAAGTCAGACAGCTTTGTCCAGCTCTCCTCCTTGATATCTTCCGGCAAAAGCTGTTCTTTGATAGCTTCCATTAGATCTCCGTTTATGTCTCGACATTTAAGGAGCAGTACAAAGTCGAATTTAGGAAAGGAACAATTAGTTGGCATTTCTCCACGCGCCCAGTCATAAGCAACTTTGAGGCAAAACGTGGTTTTACCGGTTCCTGGACTTCCTTCTGCTAACGTCATTTTGACATCCTCGCTTTCGCCAAGGGCCTGGAAGATGTCGTACATGCCCAACTCTTCATTTTCAACCTGGAAGTCTGCTTTTCTTCTTGAGATAATTTTCAATCTCGTGTAGACGTTTTTGAGCGGTAATTGCATGGTGTTTAACCAAGAAAGTGGCTTCAACTTTGCCCGTCTCTCATATTCAGCTCTGAGCATTTTCAGGACACCTAAGTTTTCTGTCGGGAGCAAAAAAACGAACAATCTGTTAATATTTTCCTGACATTCACTGTGCTTCAAATGGATTTGGCACTTCATTGGCAAATCAAGACGAGACCATATAACATGTTATGATCTCTAGACAACGATAAACATGATAAGACACTGGAGAGATTGGAAGAAGAAGGAAGCGTAAAATAAAAGACCATTTCCAGGAGTTGATTGTACAAATTACAGTACATCACAATAAGTAAGCACGATCGTCCGAGTGAACGAAGAATACGTTCGAAAAAAAAGTAGACCGCTTAGTTTTGTTTGTCTATTTGTTTTGTTTGGTTTTTCTGGTGGGTTTACATTAAGCTAAGGCCCCTCGAGCAACTTTTGTTTAGAAACTTTCTGTAGGCAATAAAAGCTCCCGAATATCATTAATATCCATGGTACACTGCTCGGCTATGCTGCCGTACATAGTGAAGAATTATAGTAATAAAAGAGCCCCACAAACTGAATAATGAAGCCCGAATTTATGTATAACAGTAGTACAAGCCCTCTCATTCCCAAACGAAAAGATGGAAGTCAAGACAGCACCGCACTATACTACATGCATACACTGAATACTCTAATGAATGATATACTACAGCAACACATGGTTTACCTGCGTATTTCAACAGTCTCGGTTGTTTAAACGCTGAGCTACCACTTGGGGATAATGGCCTTTTACCTTTGTACAAAGACATAAGTCTCTTTGATGAGTCTGAAATGAAATCAGTTTCGTGTTGATCTAATTATTTTTGCCACTAGATAGATCCCACCTTTCACACTATAAAACGTGTTCTTTTTTAACCTGTGATCGATGTTTCAGACAGCGTTTTACTTCCAGCCGAACTCTACTAAAAAATTCTTGTTTAGTTATCATTCTAATAATGTGGCTGATTCTCCCAAAGCATAGGTGCAGCCGTTTGTGATAAGTTCTGCTTCTAAATGAGCATGCTTTCAAGTTTCATTAGTGCACCACATCATTTTTCTGAGTAAATACAAGAAATCATAACTATTAGGTATACGTGTACATTTAGCCTGCGGATGCAGTCTCCTCTCAGACATCATTCTTTTCTGTAAAACATTGCCTGACAGTGCCAAAGAGCTATGTGGGCTTGCTTTATTTGCGGGCTAGCATACATAATTTCATTTTCAGTCTAATAAGTAAACTCAACAGATAACGCAATACAATAGTACTTAATTTAACTGACCTTCTGAATTAGAAATCACTTTCATCCTTTCAACAAGTTTATCACATTGTTCCTTCCAGCTGTACTTTTTTGCATATGCTCCAAGCACTACATCAAACTCTCCAAGTCGCACCTCCCTTTCTTTGTGACGGACAGCTCTGATTGCACTGGCCCAGTCTTTTGGATCGTCTGACGTCACCACACAGCTTGAACCATGTGGAACCTTCTTTAAAGCTTCCGCAAGACCAGAGTTCCCACTGACCAGCACAGGTAGACCACCAGACAAAGCCTCAAGCGCAGCTAGACCAAATCCCTCAGTTCGTGATGGCATTATAGCAAGATCTACTTCACAAAATAAACCAGCTAGCTTCTCCCTACTTTCATTAAAGCGACGCACTTTAAGTTGACTAGCATCAATGCCTTGCTCCACAAACTTTTTTGCTACTTCCTCTTCTTCTCCCCGTGTTGCTCCAACAAACACAAGTTTGTAGGTCATGTCTTTCAACTCAGCAATGGCTTGGGCAGCAATGTCATAACCTTTTAGCTGAAAATCTTCATTGTCACCGCGTCCAAAGACCAAAACATTGAATGCCTTTCTTTCTTCAGTGGCTTGGTTTACATCTACAAACTCAGAGAATATTCCTGGGGTAAAATTGAGAACATCTTGATCTTTCCCACAAGGACGAAGATAACCTGAGAATACTTCAGCCAGCTTGGGTCCAATTGCTACAACTTGATCAGCTAATTTACAGAGTTCAACCTCAACCTGGTGTTTCTCCTCGCCTCTGGAAATGTGTTCTTCATATTCTTTGTACATTCCAAGTTCTTCGGGAGCGGTATGAACGACTTGAATCCATTTACAGCGAGGATGAGTTCGCTTGATAAACTGCACTTGCCGACCAAGAACAGCCCCATGTCCTACCACACAGTCCACAGCATGGTCTTCTGGCAGACAAGACAACCACAAATTTGGTTCTAAACCTGGCATTTCTCTTGCTTTAATAAGGCACACATTGTGATCTCTAGCAACTTGTTTATCCTCTTCACTACACTGAGGAAGATAAACACTGACCTCCACGCTGGGGTGTTTAGCCAACTGAATGGCCAGCTCTCGGTTGATGGTTGACAAGCCTCCTTTTGTTGATCTCCATTCACTGCTTAACAGAGTAACTCTCAGTTTCCTGGAGGAAGTGGATCCTGAATTACTTTCATGGTCTTCCTGCGATGTAGAGGCTGTGCTAGGAAGGGATGACAAATCCTAAAAGAAGAGGAACATTAATTTACTAAAGGGTTTACTTAAACGAAGTGTTACTAAATTTATACAAACTGTAATTACACAAGTTACAAGTTAAAAAACCCAAGAATAATTGCCTTTCATGTAAATTTGACCAAGACGAGGTACTTTGCTAAGAGTGTCTTAACAACACCTTTCTGCGTCCGCTAGACTGAGTACCACACTGAGAGGTGAGCACTATATATGTGTGTATCAATTACCAACTTAAATTCTTGAGTCGCAGGTGGGGGGTGGGGGGGGGGGGAGTCAAAAAGGTTTGTGGTTCATTTTCAACATTCCCGAAGATGTACCTAAAACAAGCTAAAGGGTGTGCAGAGCAATGGTGAAGCATGAAGCACCATGGAGTGAATATTACCACTCCGACACCACTCCAACCCCCCTCTCCCCATCCTGGATTGGCTGGTAGTCTATCTCCCCTGGACAAGGTTTCATTTATAGAGAGAAAAAACCGTTTACATAAAACGGCCATAAATCGGCCTATGGACCATACAGGAGAGATGTAATACACATTTTATGTAAGGTAAGCTGTTTTTATTGAAATCCTTTCATTTTCGTAGGTTACGGAAACGATAGGTTTTTTCCCCATACAAATCCTTATATTTCAAATGTTACGCAACAATGCCGATGTTCGCCGATGCTCATATTTCGAGCTGGGGCTACCTGTGTTGAGACGAAACCATAGATGGACCTATTTGTTGAAAACTAAAGCTGCGCGATACAGATTGATTGACAAATTCATTGAAACAAGTATCAATGTCTTCAATATTCTTGGACAGCTTGAAACCGATTTTGGCAAAGAATTTATTAAAACCTTCCGCAATTTCAGTCGGATCAGTTGATTTCTTGCTCTCAAGTTCGAGTCTTTTTAGCATTCTTAATTGCATTGTTCGCGTTGTTACGGGCCCTCTAAAAATTAATATACTATTAAATCATATTTAATGTAGTTAACGACCAGGAGCTATGGTCTCGGGTGTTTTTTGGCATTCTTTGGTAGTGCGTTGGTCATCTGTAGCGTTGTGCGTGACTATGTTTGCGTTTGTAGCATTTACCATTGTTCATGAGCTGGAGGGCAGATTCCTGTCCAGCGGTATGTCGCTTTGGCGCATGCGGAGGCCACGTGCCTACGTTGTGTTTGCGTTGTACTCGAAGTTTTGTTAGCGTGGCGTGGCGTGGCGTTCCAGTAGCGTAGCGTTTCTCTTGGTTCCCCTCCCTCCCTCCGCTTTCTTTCTTATTTATTTAGTTTTTATTTTTTATTTTTTTATTTTTTTATTTTTTTTATTTTTCAGGGGTTGGTTCATTTTACTTCCACTGGGCTTCTGGCCTCAGTGTGACGGGTGCTATAGTGGGGGGCTGGGCGCGGGGGGGCTCGTGGCTGGGTTGCGGGTTGGTAGGCCTGTGGGTGTTCTTCCGCCTTGGGGTGTATTGCGGTTGCAGCCCCCTGGCCCGTGGGCACCCAACCTCCACTTGCGACGCAGGCGTTAACTAGTCGTTAGGGTCACCTGACCGTATGGCCTTTATTTTAAGTCGATCTCTTAAATGCATCATTTTCTTAAGCTCCGTGGTTATCTACGGACTTTTGGAACCACGAACGCACTTAGATCAGAGGGGGCCATGTACATTAGACACCTCTAGAAACGAAGTTTTCCATGTTAGCCACAATTCGATAATTTTAATGGACAGATTTTCGAGTTGATGAGATACGAGACGAAAGCGTATCTTGGTTGGAAGCACCATGAAGTGAATATTACAACTCCAAACCCCTGGTACTTAAGGAGGTGAAAGGGCCTGCACAGTGAGAGCTTATCTTGGTTGGAAGCACCATCAAGTGAATATTACAACTTCACCCTCCGCCCCCACCCCCCTTCCCCCATGGATGGGAGAGGTACTTAAGGAGGTGAGAGGAGGTGAGAGCTTATCTTGGTTGGGAGAACCATGGAGTGAATATTACAATTTCACCCGCCACCCTACCACCCCTCCCTGCATGGAATGCTAGTCTATCACAGCATTTCCCACCAGTATATTGACATTTAAAGACCTGTGTGTGTGTAGAGCGGGTTGGGCAATGTAAAAAATAGTTTCTTGTCAAAGAAAATCAAGTGATGGAACAGAGAGGGCTCCTGATGCAGAGTCTGATGTGATCACCATCCGTTCACCAACATTTAGAAAAACATCCCAAACCTCAAATCACACAACTTGAGATTGAAGATACCAAGAAATAGAGGATATTACATGGCTGCGCGGGGATATGAATTTTATCTTCGAGTGCTGAAAATATCTCTCACGAGTGAGCGAAGCGAATGAGTGAGAGATACTTTCAGCACGAGAAGATAAAATTTGTATCCCCAAGCGGCCATGTAATGTTCTGTTTATTCTATAGATACTGATGAAATTCCTACATAAAACACAACTTGAAGCTCATCTGCGGATGCATCTGCGGAGAAGAGAGTGTCGACACAAAAAGCTATCCGGTGTGTGAACTAAGCCTTAATCAATAAACCAGTGAGAAAGGAGGAGTTCAGTTTATCGTGAAAACTTCGAAAACTCTATTAAAAACAGGAAGCTCTCTTGTAATTGGCTAATCATGTTAGTAACCATGGCAACACCAATATCCTCACATGTGAAAGATAAAAATAGTATCTTCACTGTGCGCGATGCAGATATGATTTTTTAGTAAAAGGAAAAATCCTGGTATTTCTTCAGTATCTATATAATAAAAATAGATCTTCACTAGACAAACACTATTAAGAACTAACAGATTATCAATTTTCCAATTAAACCCATCAACAATTGATAGGTGCGGGGAAGGTGTCTGGTGAAACAGAAGGGGGCTGCAGGCGAGCCTAGAAGGTAACCATGCCAACCCTGTGAGCGGCACCCACCAGGCACCGTCACACTGAGAACCTCTGTGGAAAAAGGCACAGACACTTACCCAGAAAAGCAACCACAGAGGAGGGAGGGGTGGGGGCAAAAAACAAATCAAACTACTGCCAAAAGAGCAAGGTGAGCAAAATGATTGACTTCTGCGATAGTGCTGTAAAATCACTAAAGGCCCTGCTAAACCCCAAGAACCACCCCACATACGAATAGTGGTGGAGACCGCTAGCCCACATTGACTCATGTTTAACCTTACCTAAATTACATTTAGCCACATCTTACCTCCATCAGCCTGGACATTACAGGAATCCTAAAAATCCTTTAAAACTGTACACATGAACACTACAATAGGAACAGAACAAATATTGGTGCAATGTTATCTAGTACAATTTAACACTCTATTTTTGTGGGACAAGGCTGTGCTCTAAAGAAAATTGAAGGGAGCCCAGTGCTCTCAACCCGTAAAATCCAGGGTGCCCAGCATATTATTTGTATGAAAAATCTGAGATTTTCTAGTCACCCGCGAGCAAAAGTAAGGCAGCAGGGGCCACCAGACTCTGCTAGGGGCCTGCCCTGGTGGGAGTTTAATATTTGGAATGGTCCAGTCTGGTCTTTCTCCCTATGAATCAGTTTGGGTAATACACATGCATTATATTGCATTCAACATCTCTCATTTAAGTGAGTCCAAATACAGTCAAATTAAGCCAAATCTGAAAAGGGTGTAGGTAAAATTTGTTCTCAAATTAAACCAGAACAGTCTCCTTTGAATGATATCAGAGCTAAGAACTAAGGAAATTCTAAATTAAACTAGAACAAATTTTGCCCTTAAACAAAAACAAATACTATTGTCTTTCTTAGTTATAATAATTTTTGGGGTAATGTTTTTATGGGGGGTAGGGGGTTATATGGGGATATTGAAAGAAGCTACAACAATAATATCAAAACCTCCACCTTAAAAGCCACGAGGTACATGTATATGTGCATTTTTTTACATTTAGTTAAAAACGTACAAATGTATTGATGTGGCACTTTGGTGTAACTTTATTTAACAGTTGTACTTATGTAAATAAACAATATGATGCCTTTTAACAGTGTATTTTTCAGAATTTTTTATAAAATTTAAAATTCTCTTTCCAACCCAGGACACTGCAGATAAACACCAACCATACAATGTATCTAGGGTACTTTCCATGCGAGGCCTATACGTGTGGTACATGTACCATATGTTTTTTTCCCATAATTATGTCAGTTTTTATGAAATGAATCAGAGTCATGAAATAAGGTTTCTTATCTTAAACAGGATGAAGATCTGAAACCTTGGCAGTATCACCCCTACCCAAACTTCCCTTCAGTGTTATCCCCACCCTCACCACTCCAGGGAATTTTGATATTATAAGACTATACATTGTTCTGCATTAATAAGATATTTAAAATGTTATTGTAATAATTGTGGCAAAGAATGAAATAATTCAAAATAGCTTACCAAAGCTTGGTACATGGATCCTTGACTTCTGAAACCCACACATCATGAGATTTGAACTGATTGGTAGCAGTAACCTTCATAATAAAATCAACGGCAATGTGTCAAGACAAAGAACAGTTTTCCCAGTTACATTTTATTATTGCTTTTGAACCGGTGATGGTACGGTCATTCACCATTGAATAAACCTTCCCCCACACCCAGCAAATTAAGACATACATGTACATGTACTGTAGCAGAGCATTTTGATTTGTGGGCTTTTCAAATATTACAGTCTACAGGATTTTGACAAGGAAAAATAAAGTGATAACCCTTTTTACATTTTTGTTTTTAATACCTACCTCGAGTTACCTTAATTCAATTACTATAGGGTTTGTAGCTTCAGGCTTTGTATCATGTACAGGACTTTGATATTCTCTTTGCCACATTTTAAGCAATTACTGTAGCTCACTCTCTAGTAAGTGGCTTCTCCCAAAAGAAGGTGCCCACTTTGAAGGCCAAAACATCAAACAAGCGCCACTCTTGAATAAGCCCCACCTTCCCCTCCCCCCCGCCCCCTTCACTTTCTTAATATAGGGACACAAGAAAAACATGTTTCTACATCCACTTTATTGATGGGAGAATCAATAATTATTTGATGATTATAATGAGATAATAAACATGCAAACCATTTACACGTGAAAACATGTGTAATGAGCCTACATGTATGGTCAATTAATTATTACAAACCAGTGTTTTAACAGATGAAAGGCAATAATATTGACTAAATGTTTACCGAAAATCCTCTATGACTGGAAAAGCTTAAGTAAAAGAAGTTGCTGGTCATGCAGCTGAGGGTCAGTACAAATGAAGTGTTTCAGTGACTGCACTGGTTCATAAAGTTTATTATTTATTAGCAAGAATAGTAAGGTTGACGGAAGAGGGGGCTTAAAAGAGACGGGGTTTCTTCCCCTGAAAAGGAAGGGGATATTAGAGGGGGCTAATAGAGGATTTAGAGTAATTTTCTCTTCTATTAAACATTTAGCCAAAATTAAGTTACAATTCATTGAAAGGAAAACTTAATTTGAGCGACCCCCTCCCGATAAGTGCCCCCCGCTAGCGTGAGCAGAAATTTTTAACAAGCGCCTGGGTGCTTTTCTGAGGAAATCAGTAATTTATTAGTTGTATTTGAATAAGCCTACGATTAATCTGCAATCAATATTATTTTAGTTTATAAAAGTGGAATTCATTGATAGGTCCTCCAACAGGCCATGAAAATTTTGCAGTATTAACACATTCACAACTGATCTAGCCACCCACAACCACACATTACAGATCCACTTTCCTTCAAGATTTCCAGGTGAATGAGCTCACTTAGCGCATGTGTCCATGATGAAATATTATATTCTTTACTTCACACCAACTCCAGAGTCAGGTAAACTGTACATGATCACACTCAGCATTTTTCAGTGATGTGAGTTGGTGTGAGTGATTGGCCAGTTTATGAGGTGGCTGCATCAGAAAGTGGCTCATATTTAATCTGGTTAATACAGTGGGAGTGCTATAGGCTCTTTGCATGACTGTGGTCACTTGATCAAATTTTGGTAAACACGAAAACAGTTCACTTTTGAAAAACTTTGTTAACACACACTGAAAGAGCATATTAAAATTAGGTAACCTGAGAATTTTTTAGCCATATATCTCAAAAGTAGCTATTGCAACAGCTGCCAAAAGTTAGAAACATTTGTATGAGAAAAACAACTTTTGCCACCCAGTCATGCTTGCATTGTTTTCCAAACAAATCCTTGTAAATTCTAAAATTTTTAAACTGTTGTTAAATATTTTCCTCACCATTTAAGGGCTCAAATTACCTTTATAAATAAAAAGGAGATAATTTGAGACCCGTAATGCACAAATATTTCATAACAATTTTGAAAATTTCAAAATTACAACGATTCATATTGCAACCATGCAAGCATGACTGGATGGCCAAACATTTCTTGCTATATAACTGTTATGAAATAT
>BOPM01000839.1:26982-47002 GCA_022179025.1 Porites australiensis | reverse complement strand
TCATTTATTATTTCATTATTTAGAGGGCCACAAGTTTATTAGCCCCGGCTATTTCGTGCTAACCCTCATAAAATAAAGTCTTTACTTACTTACTTACTTACTTCAAAATAGAATGGATTTTCATTGTTAATAAGATGTACGAGCCTCGATCGTAAGCTAGTTCCAGTCTATTACCGCGATTCAGAATGAGGGTGTTGGATCCGGCAAGGCCAATGCCTCAGCATCGCAGGCTAATGGACGCGAACACCTGAGTTAAGGCAAAGAGTTTTCGTGCACATCCAGTAGGATATCACCCCTTTTTAAAAAGACCCGGCTCAGTGGTCGGACCTCGTTCGAACCCGGGCCTCCAACACAACAATCATTTGTGCTGAACAAGTCGTGGGTTTTAAGTTATTTACGTCACCGTAATTCTCCACTCCAGAAACTATTAGGGGACTGGGTACAAGCTCTCGTTGCAACAATTTCTGGGATCCTTTGGTTGAACGTTAGTTAGCTCTTTTATTGGTCGATGGTATCCAAGGCAACCATTAACCAATCATGGGTAACGCTTGTCCACCCAAACGATCCCAAAAATCGTTGCGCCGAAAGCTTGTACCCTTTACCCTGATAGTTTCAGGAAGAGGATAATTTCTCGTTTGGACAAGGAAAGTGGAAAAACATGCTCGGAAATCTTACCTTGTTCAAGTAACTTCAACAGAACGAACCCCTTCGTTCTAAAGAGTCACTAATGAAACCGTGCTTCATTTTCAATCTACACACAAAATCTAATTAACCATACAGACGAAACCTCTGTTGCTAAAGTTTAATATTTAGAGGGTGGAGAGGGCAGATACAAATCTGAGTAGGGTCACTTACAGAACAGTTGTAATCTTGAAAAGAAGCAGAAAAGCTCCCACCTTGAACAACATTTGATAGTACTAATGGTCTGAGACAAGAACAATGAAGCTCTCGCTGTGACAAAATAAATAATTGAGAGACTGAGTGAGAAGGGAGAAGTAATCTGGTAACCAGATCTCCCACGCGGCGTAAGAGAGAGTGAGATCTGGGTACGAGATTAGGGGGGTCAACAAAAGTGTGTTTGCATTGCACAAGTGAGCTGTCCCCACCTTTTCTCAACTACCCTCGACCGTTACTAACCACTGGGCTCTTAACACGAATTTTGCCCTTTTGTTTCTTAACATTCTCAAGGAAATTCAGGTGTTAAAGTCCAATAGCATGGTGACTCGTCCATCAGCAACGTTAGCCAGCTTGTAGTCGAGGCGCACGAATTTAACTGTCCACACGAAACTGACCGCAAACTATTTCAAGGTCGCGCCGACAATTTAAATATAACCCATGGAGCGTTTTCACATAACATCACGGCCGACATATTGGTGTCCTAAAATAGTGAAATGGCGGCCATGTTGGTGTCCCAAACCAATCCTGTGGGAGTTGAACCTTTTTCTTGTGCAAATATTTTCTTTTGTTCAATGAATTTCTAAAGCTGCTGGCCACGTGAGTGAAAACGCTCTATATTAACAAGAAATTACTCAGCATTTGTACTTTGAAAATTTCTTTAATTGTGTTGAAAAGTGTAATTGTACCATTCTGAATAACAAAACCCTGTTGCATTTAAAGCTAAAAATAGTCAGAATAGTAAACAATGTTCTCTTTTCTTGCTTGAAACAAATGTTCATTGCATCCACAAACCAGATGCAGTCGATTCACACTAATCGCTCTCGACTTGACGATATTAAGCTACACTAAATTATGATAAAAAGGTACGTTCTTTGAAACTAAATTACATTTTTCCCCATCAATTTGCCATTATCAAAAAAACGTCACTAAAGAACAATATTTTTTTTCTAATGGAAAACAAGCGAAGTTATCATTTCTATCAAACTTGGCCTCGCTGAGTTTTAAGTCGAAGTGATAACGAACTTAAGCAACGAGAACGCTGATCTCCCGGACATCATGAATAGCAACCGGAAGTTCGATGTCTCGCTTGATGGAACGCTTCTGTCGCAGACAAAGAATCTAATGCCTTTGTTTAGAGCACTGAAAGGAAAGACGCATCAACTTCCGGTTGTCACTTCTGACGTCCGGTACGTCAACATTCTCGTTGCCTAAGGGCCCTAATAATTTTCAACTACGACATAAATGATATCAAACTTTAAAATCAAACAACTAGCAACTAATGTTGTATTAACCTTGGCCACACTGGACCAGATGACGTGCAAGTCACAATAACCAGTTATAATATTTATAAAACTCTAAAACTACTCGTAACTCATGTCGTATTAACCTTGGTCCCACTGGATCAGATGGCGTGCAAGTCACAATAATCAGTTACAACATTTATCAAACTCTAAAACTACTAGTAACTCATGTTGTATTTACCTTGGCCACACTGGACCAGATGGCGTACAAGTCACAATCATCAGTTATAATATACAATATCAAACTCTAAAATTGCTAGTAACTCATGTCGTATTAACCTTGGTGTTCAAGTTCCGCAATAAAACTACCAACAAATTATACAAGTAATGTGAACTGGAACTTCAGCCTGAGTCAAGTAATCGGACTCAAAACAATGTTAAAATTTCAAAATGAAGATACAAAATACGACTTTACCGCAGTACCGGGTGCCTAGCGTTTGATTCTCTCAAGTCAAGGGGTTTTAGACGGGAAATCCGGAAACTGTGCCTGAAAAATCAAATGGTTCGCGCCATTCCGTTTGGGGAGCTTCAGAAAAAATGGGCTGTTATTTGAGGGGATGCAATTTTTCCGGGCTACTCTTTTTAGTGTGTTCAGCTGATTTGGATATACTTTGTAGCAGGTAGTTCTCCCAACACGTCGAATTTTATAGTTTTATGTTTACGCACAAGATTTCCACCAGCGTGCGATTTGTGTAAATGGCAAGCACCTAAACGTTACACTGTAGTAGAAAAGAAAAAGCTTAAACTCCAACAACTGACAGAGTCACGAGGCTTAACATGGTGTAACATACCAGAACCATGTAAGTTAGATTGACTATAGGGAAAGCATTATAAGGCTGAGCAACTGAACACTGCTTCCAAAGTGAAGTTATGTTCAAACTATGCTATATAGACCTGCAGGGGTGCCAGTAATGAGCCAGACAGACACTCAACATTTGTTAAGGTTCAGACGCAGTAGAAGTTGTTCAAGAAAATACTTTCTGCTGACCCGATTAGGTTTCTACTACAAATTGGGATCGAATACGTTATGTAGATCGCAGTGAAGTCGGTAAACATGAACTCAAAAAAGCGTTTTTTAAAACAAATTCTTATGCATTGTGTTGACCAAGCAGACACGGTATACAGAATAGTGTCAACATAACGGACTTTAGGCCGGGCCTCTACAGAGAAATATGTATCAAAGGAAACGTGTGTGATGTGGCTTGGAAAGGAATGATTTAATTTGACCATGCTATGATCAAGTGGCCGCAGTTTAAGAAAGCAATTAAATTGGCTTTGCGAAAAGAGATAAAAGCAGGTGATGTTCTATTGGTTTAACAAACACGCAACAAAAAGCAGGCGTTGGAAATAGAACCGAACCTCTCTTCAAGTTTCGCTAGAAGAAAACACGACGTTACAGAGCGTCTCAGTAAAGCACAAGTTCTCATATCTCCTTATTTAAGCCACATTTCCATTGTGAACACATTTCTTTTGATACATGCATTTTTTTTCCTGCGTGAAGTCCACGAATCTTTACTATATTCTGCTACGGAATTAGAACTTTGAGCCTCGCTCCCCTTTGGCATAAAAACTAACCTCGAGTTCAAGAATGGATAACGATCTGCTTTCTACCAAAAGTTTACTTAAGTCATATAAACGACTTTCACCTGTAGCACAATGGTTGTTGACTTTCAATCTCAGTGTTGTCAATGAAGAGTTTTTGTTCACAGCGTTGCAAAGGCCTGGTAACCAGTCATCTCTCACTTCTCTGCTACTGTTAAGTGTAACGTTGAATGTGGTTATTGATGTGTTTTGTGCCAAACCGTCAAAGACTTCAAGTGCTCTGAAAATCTCGTCTATATCCGATACGCCTTCACCAAATTCATTTACTGTGAAATTCAATGTAGTTATAAACTTGTTCATCGACAATCCTTCTTTGAAAGTCTTGTCCCCCAGAATATTAATTTGCAGATTATCCATTAAAAACAGCGACACAGTTACGGTAAGTGTAGTTAATGACCCGTTTAATGACAAACCTTCAATGAGCCTTGCAAGAGAATCGTTGTAAATATGCCATATATGACAATCAATGTTTAATGTGATATTGAGTGTCTTTAATGAGGTTGTTACAGTTAAACCGTTGTCAAGGCCAAGTGGGTCGCCCGCGTAGCTAAGATTTTTTAGTGACGTACACTCCCGCAAACAGTCACCCAAAACTCCATTCCAGAATGAAACCATGCTACTATCATGGACTGCCACAGAAAGGGTAGATAATGATCTGATTGACACCAACACGTTTTTAAGTTCATTCCCATTAAAAAAATCTTTCTGATATTTAGTTTTGTCACTGTAGTCGTTTAGCCTAAGGCTGAGTGTAGTTAGAGATGCCATTTTGGCAAAGCAGGTACCAAGTTTACAAAGCAATCCCTCCATGATACTTAAGTCGATTGTGAGACTAAGAAATTTTATAGAAGTGCTTTGCAGTAAACTTTCCAGAAGGCAATCCGTTAAGCAGCTGTTTACAGTAAGATTAGGAAAAGTAAGAGATATCTTTTCTGCAAAAGCATCAGCTAGATGATAGGTCCACTCCCCAATGTCACTGTTGTTGTTGATTGTAAGACTGACCTTTTCCTTTCTTGTATCCTTCAGTTCAGTAAAAAATGCTCTCAATGCCGCAGGATTTTCGATACAGATATCAAGCACCTGGTTCGATTTCTCTGAAGCTAATTGCACATGGTGTACATTCAAATGAACGCAACGGTTGCTCTTTGAAAGTTCCGAAAGAATTCTTTCTCCCTCTGGTGTCAAACTGCCCCAGATATTGATGGAAAGTAAAAATGGTATCTTGCAACGTTTCAGGCATCTTGCAAAAGAACTAGCTACGTCTTCAGTTACGTTTCCATGCACGTTTAAAGTCAGAAGGTTAAAAGCCAAGGGAGAGCGTATCAAGACTTCACAAAGAGTATCTGCCCCTTCACAACTCAGTTTACCCCAAACGTTTACAGTCAGGTGCCGCTTTGGAACCAATGCCTTTTCAGCTAAAACAAGACCAACGTCATCACGCCCTATGTTGTCTAAGGTGTTTGGATAAAAGGCACAGCTAACTGGGGACTTGTTTGTCGAATAAAGGGTTTCCACAACAGACTTCCAGTTATCAGGAAGCTCACCACAGACAACCACTTTAATATAATTTAAGGAACTATTTTTCAACAGTCCTTTTTTCAGTGAACTGGCACCAGCAGAACTCAGCTTTCCACCAAGACATAGATCAAAAGAGTTTAAAACTGTCTGCCTTGCGAGTGCTTCACTGACAGCACCAGCTAATAAATCCTGCACATCTCCACAAATGTGAAGTGAAAGAGAAATCAAAGATTTATTCGTTAACAGTTTGTGTAAGGCTTGAATCACAGAAGAGCCCACTGAGCCGTAAATTTCGAGAGCAACCGCCGAAGTTAGCGGAGTGTCAGGAGACAATCTAGTTTCAATAGCATTGATAAAACCCTCACTCCTCTCGCCGAGCACTGAAAACTTAAGTTTTCTTAGTGTTTTGCATGAGGCTAATCCATTGCATAGTAGAACAGGCACGTCACCAATTTTCTCATTCCATAGCGATTTGAAAGTAAACTCTGACAAACTCTTGCTTACAGATAACCATTTACGAAGATGATCTGCTTCCCTCGAGTTCAGCGTCGGATAGTAAGATTTAAGGCTAACGGATGTTGGCTTCGAGAGGGATTCTATACAACGTATCACAAGGTTACCTTCCATCTCATACGCGTTTTCGTCAGCTTCAAATAAAACAGGAGTCTGTAAGTTTGAAAAGCTTTCGCACGCTATTAAAACCTCAGCAAAGGGACCACCAGTATCTTTACTAAGAAATACGTTTTCTGGAAAAGGCATAACGCCAGAAAGAGTAGTTGCCATTTGTTCAGCGTGTCTAGTTTCACTAAAGCTTTCCACAAAAAACGTTGACTCCTGCTCGCTGCACTTGTTCCAGTCCCAGTCTCCCTTCTTCTTTAACTTCTCACCAATCTGATTGAATAATACGGTTGCTTTCTCGCCCAGCATACCAGAAACAAAAAGAAAACACTGTGAATATTTTTGGACCAAATCATCAAACGTCGTGAACTCAAACACATTTACCCCTCCGCTCAGCAGCTTGTGCGTTATAAAAGCGGCAGCCAAATATTCTTGGAAGGTCTTGTGAAGAAACCAGTAATCGTGTTGTGGGCGTATCCTCTTCAGACTTTCTTCCTTGTAAAGAAGGCCGATTTTGCGAGCTACCAAATTTTGATTTTTGACTTCATATTTTACCAGTTCTTGTTCGCGAAAGGATTGACGATCGCTCTTCAGGCACGTCCAAGCCAGCTCTCCAAGAGCAAGAACATCTTCTTCAAAAAGTTTCAAAGTGTTGTTATCTTCTGGTACCGTCAGATTGTGTTTTGCGCAATATCGATTCAAAAGACAGTTCACAATGACTTGGAAGAGTTCTGTCCGGGAAGTTGGCAATTTTCCCTCAAAGTCTTCATAAATAACACAGAGAAGAAGCAAATTTAGTGGGTTACTTCGCAGTGCATGTAAGAAGGTGTTCTTATCCATTTCCTCAATGAGGCTCTCTCCCTTTGGTGACTGACCAATGAATTCAAAATGTTTTCTCACGTATGCAATAGCATCACTTTCCAAGTACCCTTTGATCTCCAAATGAATGTCAAAGTAAAATTTTTTTCGCATTTCAATTCCTGTTTCCTGTCGTGACGTAGCTAAGACATGGCAAAATGGTAAAATTCTTCCGTTCAGCAGCTCAACTACTTGGTACTGTGATTTTTCAGGAAGCTCATCCAAACCATCCAAAATTATTAAAACCTGTTTCCCCTGGTTATGAAAGTCCTTCAAGAAGTGCAATAATTTCTCTACAGATTTCTCAACACCTCTACAAAAAAGTTGTTCACTGATAGCTTCCACTATATCTCTATCAATGTCACGACATTTGAGGAGCAACACAAATTCAAATTTGGGAAAGGAGCTCGCCGATGGGATTTTTCCATGAGCCCAGTCATAGGCAAGTTTAAGGCAAAAGGTAGTTTTACCGATTCCTGGACTTCCCTCTACTATCGTCATAACTTCCCCACCTGTGTCAGGAACTTTGAAGATGTCGAACATATTCACCTCGTTGCCTTCCATCTGGGTGGCCAATTTTCCTCTTGAAACGATTTTCAGTCTTGTGTAGACTTGTTCTATGGGCAACTTGAAGTTACTATTCCAAAGAAGTGGTGTTAGCTGCGAACGCCTTTTGTATTCCTTTTTCAGCAATTCCACAAGAACCAAGCTGTCCCAACCTGTTAGAAACAAGGAGAACGGAAATATTTGTTAGTAACCTCAAACAGGAAGATCTGACACTACAAACGGTGTATTTGTAAAATGTGGTCCTTGTTCCATAGAATGACCGTAAACTCTCCTTACATTGAGTACATACAGGGAGTTAATAAAATAAGCTACTTTGAAATCTTCGCCGACGTCAGTGTTAATGCTTTCTCTTCCTGGATGTTCAGTTGTACATAAATCAAATACTGTCAAACCTCCCATAAGCGACTACTGACCCAAAATGTTAAGAGTTAAAGGTCGCTTTCGGGATGTGATCACTTAGGAGAATCGAACAACACGGAGTCTCTTTCGACAAGAAGTCCGGACTCATCTAATTTATACAAGATAATGTTTTGCAAGCAATTTTTTAGTCACGAGAGGTGGCTGCCCATGGAGGCTCGAGTGTACTTTACTGCAGACAGGCCTTAAAAGAAAATGTTGGATAACGAAAACAACCAACGAGAGCCAGCTCTCAAATTGTCTCTCAAATTGTCTCTTAACTTGCCTCCCACAACAGCACACTCCCATGTAATGCAGTCACAAATTTTGCTGACAACAGGACCCGCGAACGCAAAAAATATGCGATGTCAAGCCAGCTGACTAAAGATGCCAGCAAGAGCTTTAATAGGTCTCCGGATATAAAGCTGGTATGCATTGCTAGTCCAATGCCCAAGAGCCTGAATTAGGTGATCCAGAATACCATTGCGTGCAGCTACAGTGGCTGTGGCTGGAAAAATTGCCTTCAGTCCCAGAAGCGGAGAAAATCTGCCGCAGCCAATCAGTCAGAAGTGAGCGAGCAGAGGTTGACCATTCTTGAGTAAGAACAAGGGGCCAGGGACATTTCATCGCATGGAGAGGTAAGCCAGCAATGCCTGAACTGCGCAGAGAGGTGCGTTTCCCTGACCAATATGGATGTGACAACCCTTACCAAGAGAATCCGTTTTTTAAGTTTTTACCTTAACACGGATACAGAATGGCGACTGGAGCGAATTCAGTGTGATGTCAGCCACCAATAGATGAATAGCTGGAGAGAAGCTGGCTAGGTTGGGGACTGTAAATTCAGCAGAGGTCCAGAGTCTGATGAATGACCAAAAGGAGGCTGTCAGTAATCAGTAGGCGCCGAACATCAGGGGAACCTCGAGAAAACACAAGTTTTCTGGCACCAATCAGAAGCCAGAACGGCGGCGACCGTTTGGAACTGTCTGGTAAGACATTGTCCCCAGGGGCTCTTCTCGCCGTTCTTTACTTTTCTTCGTGCCTTATTTTTCCGCCCGTTTAGACTTTTCCTCGCCCCTGGAGACTTGGGAACCCCTTCAATAAGGATCCCATACTTTAAACACCTGTAATACCAAAAAGGTTGGTAGGTGAATCTGTTGTTTTAAAAGTTTTGTTTGTTTTTCGCAAAGTAAGGGGACTTAATGCTGATACGGAAGGAGGACTGGGCAAGCTGGGAAGAAAATAACGCTATTTCAAAATAAAACAGAACAAGCCTAGTTAAAGAGACACCCCATACTGAGGAGATAATTAAGGACAACAACGCGCAAACTCAAACCACTTGACAACTTCATTGGTAAAGAACGTTCGGCCCGACCTATTGTAGCTATATTGAAAGCCAGATATGACACAACAACACCCACCGTGAAAACAGAACATGAAAAACAAAGCCTAGCCTGCAAAATAACAAGCTTAACAAAAGCTTACGACCATTTAGGTTGAATAAAAGTCAGAAACACATCAAAAAATGAAAGTCACTCAAATACAGTTCGACTTGGCAAAACAATCGACCAACCAAAGGTGTGTCCACTAACGTCAGGCTTTAGAGGCGGCCGAAAGCGCGGAGGGTGGAGAAGGGGATCTGCGTTTGCAATGGTTCGAAGGCGCTTTATCAGAACGACGGGAGCACTCTGAGGCACGGTGAGAACCAGAACAAATACTGCAACGATGAGCGAATCGACAAAACGCAAATTGTGTCGAATAGCAACCTCTATTCCACGACCGGCAGATGATTTGGGACGAGTCAGCGCCAGATGGTTCGAGTAGCTCCCTCAACGAACCTCCAGGCCCAGAACGCACAGAAGCCTAGCAACGTGAAAATTGAACATCTGTAATCAAACTTGTCGATCACAAAAAAACCCGGCCTGATTTTTTTATTACAGCCTTTCTTTTGGACAGAGGAATGCAACGTGTAAAATGGCTACTACCGAGGACTATCGTGTGTTGCATAAAATTATGTTTCGGGGCTGTCCAATTAGCCATAGTCTCTCCAACGGAGTGATTGGAGAGACTATGAATTAACCTTATACAATAAAGGTAGTGTAGATGGGTGTAACTGGGTCATTTTGTTTGGGAAGAACTTGTTTTTTAGGCCTAATCTACTGTGATCGAAGATGACTGCTATTTTCAGGTGTACATATAAGACTATTACATCGATGTAAAATGTGTTTCACTCTTGGGCTGTTAAATTATTTTCTCTAAAATCACTTAGCCTTTCCCTCAAAAGTCACATAAAGCTTCCTTAAAGTTAACTGATTTGTGGATTCCAAGTTTACTGTTTGATTCAAATTGATTTAAATCATCAATTTATTAACGGGAGCTTAGCTTCTAGCCCTTGCTAAATCTATATATTACATCTAAACGTTCATGTTCGACCAGTCCACGAGCTTCGTCGCCGCAGCGTGCCGGCGGAAGGCGTGATCATAGAGCAGCCAAGCACGACTACTGAACTGACGGTACATGTGTAAAATGAGGAGTTTGTAGGACGTTAAATATCTCCATCGGTGCGGAAAAAAGGGACGTCAGAATCAAAGTAAAAATCGTAAACGCTTCGGGATCAAGTCAGGATGTCCTCGATGCGACAACGTAGCTTTT
This sequence comes from Porites australiensis, assembly GCA_022179025.1. Taxonomy (NCBI): domain Eukaryota; kingdom Metazoa; phylum Cnidaria; class Anthozoa; order Scleractinia; family Poritidae; genus Porites; species Porites australiensis. The sequence goes on along the minus strand of BOPM01000839.1, from coordinate 36,596 downwards.
TTTCCGCTAAGCAAAATCTCAAAGCGTCCGTCAAGGAATGCTTCGGACTCAGGCTCAGTCTGAAAGATGTTGACAGATAACAAATCACCCAAATCCACATACTTGCCAGCGACAATTCGGCTGACCGTTTACGAACGGCTGTTGAAGTAGCGGGTCCCGAAAGCAAGTTGGCGGCCAAGGAGCGATCGCTGGATGGCACCGGAACAGAAGCGCTCGGCGTGATCATAGTGCTTAATATCGGCGAGCGCAGAGTCGCGAAAGTGGCAACAAAAGACGGCACAGAGAAATTAGATCTACAATGAGTCGCAGAAGGCGCAGAAGGCGTCGGCTGTTGCTCCGGAAATGCGCCCCCAGAAGTTAGGAACGTCGCCGTTTGCTGGGATAAACTGGGCGAATGAGCGGGAACGCCACCAGAAGTAGATGGTAAAGCCACGGTGGTTGAATTCCCCAGCGAAGCCGAGCTTACATTGTTCGAGGAAGGACCAGCACCTTTTTCCGCCGCTAAAGCAGCTTTAACCGCGTCGACTACAGCTACGAGAGCCGGATTGGGAACACCAGACTGTCAGCAACCGGCACGGAAACAGTGAACAAGGATTGGGGCGAAAAGTTCGCCACGGTGGAGGGCGAAGTGGGCACAGAAGGCTCGACGCTCAGAATCGCATCTGGTTGCGAATTTTCGTCGAAAAAACTGGCAGATAGACAGTTGTTGGTCCGGCGAGCAGACATTGTTCGAGGAAGAGTAAAATAAAAACACAGCACAAAAATGGAAAGCAAGCAACAAAGCTATTCCAGCGACACTTTGCAAAGAACTGTAAGCAAGCAACCGCGTATGTAAGTCACAAGATGCCCCTGCTAGAAGCATCGGGCCACCCTCTGCATGGCTGGGAAAACTGCTGACCAGCATTGCTTCGAGGTTAACTTTACCTAAATTACATTTAGCCACATACAAATATTGTACAAATCATTTGCGTTCCATAACAGAACTGACATCACTCTCAATTTTCTGAAAAGTGATTGGTTTGTCCATTACACCGCAAATACAAAGGGCAAGGAATGTGCTTCGATTTTCAGCAGCCTAGCCTCGCACGCAGACATTCCTAACGGACCCCTTAAAAGGTCTGCGAATGAGGCTGATCCGACTGAAGAGAGGCTAACACTAAATAATTAGTTTCTTTCAGTGAAAGTAACGTGATGAAAGCATAACCAGGGTTTGGCCTAAAATCGGCCTCGTTCTACTTGTGCCTTAAGCTAAGCATATCGTGTTACGAAGCATGCTGAAAGTTTGGAGAGTGTGTCAGTCAGATATGAGAATCGCAAGATTTTCTCTAAGTGTATCCGAGGCCACGAAATTCTAACTTCATGATGTCCAACTAGAAAAGGGAACCCAAATAATAAAGCCACTGCCCTGTGCAGCAGAGGAAAGTAACCCAGACAAGTGCTTTATTTCAGGAGTGCTTTTGTTTAGGCGATGGGGCTACGGAAAGCGAGACTGGGGACGAGCCAAGTTGAGAGGGCAGGAAGTATTGTCACAATCTTTTTTCGTAAGCTATGCATTTTGGAAACACGAGACTGACGACACAAGACCATCCTAAACTCTCCCATACACATGCAATGCCATATGATACCAACCCTTACTCTAAATAACCCAAAAACGAACTTTACCTTCCTCTTGCAACAGTTTCGGTTGTTTTGGAGAGGGAACAGCCCTTGAAGAAGAAGGAGACCTACATCTCTTTGCTGTCTTTGCTTCGCCTGCAAATTAATCAGTCATTACTTACACAAAATGCTCCTGTGGTGTTATGACGAAGATATCAAACTAATTTTTATTGAAGAACACTACCCACAATAATATTTTTGGTGATTTTTGAAGTCACGGCATTAAATCTTGAAAAAGTTGGCCCAATATTTTTTCGTTACAATCCATGTCCATCCCTGCCAACCGTAGTAACAGACGACGGGAAACAATTTCAGTGCCTAAATATAGAATTATATAACAAAACTGGACCATTATTTTTGGTATTCAACTGATTCGAAGACACGTTTTAGCGAAGATAGCATAACGTAGCCTGTAGCCACGAGAGACTGCGAGTTTTTTCCTGTTCTTTATTTTTTCTTGTTTGGCGTTGCGTAAAGTTAGTTTAATTAGTACCTTTGTTATCGCGCTTGGAGTAGTTTTTTGTTAGCCTTTTTTCATATGCGTATTCTTTCTGTAATTCTAGTCTCGGCGTCGCGCTACGTAATCGTTATTGTCAATTTTTGTAAGTTCACTAGGTTTATTGTTTTCAGTCCAGTTTGGTATAAAGTTTTATTTGTTGGTTCATGTAATTCAGTCACTTAGTAGTATCCGGAGTTGCCGTACAGATCTTGTAAGTATAGTTTTTCCTGTAATTTTTGCTCGTTTTCTTAGTCATTTGTTGTACTTTACGTTATCGTCTTTGGAAGGTTTTCGGTCAGCGTTTACTAATTCTGTATTTTCTTTTTTTTTTGCTGTAATTGTTCTAGTGAATCGAATTCAAACTGTACGAGAGCATTTTCTACATAGCCCCTTCAAGCTTGTCTACATAACTGTGCCAAGAGATATTTTACCAATCAACTGAGAGACCATTTTTAGTAATAAAAAAGTATCGTAACGCTACATACATTAACCATTAATCCTGGTAACAGCTACAAAAACAAGAAATAATTTGAGGGCAGATAATCCGATCTAGCAATAGTAATGATTCAGTGGCAGTGGTAACTTTAAAGATTTCGAGGTCTGATGAGCCGCGTACATGTAGAATAGAGCTTACTTAAAACTCAACGGACAAAGCTCGCTTTTGAAGGTGTTAAGAAATATTTCACCTCTCTTATAAAACCTGAAACGAATCTTGTTTGTCCGCGACAAATGGCGAAGGTAAACTGTGACAATGATAACGAATTCAGAGTCTTTTTAAACGAGTCTCGACTATTCTTTGTTACTGTAACTTTCCAGCGAGGAATACTCAATAAGCCCTTGTTAAACTATTATATGAAACACAACGAATTGCTTATGTGGACATATTGCCCATGATTATAAGATTCACGTATACCTTCATAAAGACGTTTCTCAGAAGGAGAGGATGTTTCAACTACACCGATCACAGAGGCTTTCTTAGATAACTGCTGCTCATCTGTATTGGAACCTACAAAAAGAGTAGTAACATAATTATTCTTTACTTCAAAGGAGCAGGAACAGTACAAAGAAAGGAGATAGTCAGCGTTTGACAAAACCGAGTTGTAAGCTATTTTAAATTTGGCTAGCTCTACTATCTAAACAACGCTTTCTATAAAAAATGTTAAGAATGCATGCAGTTTATTTTGTAGAATTTTTTTTATTTAGCTTACCATAAAGGGCATTAGATCATAAATTGTTCACATGTATTTTGCGATATACAAGTAATAAACTATAAACAATAACAAGGAATAAACTGTCTTAAATCCCGATTCGCTTAGTTTGACTTCGTAGAAATAAAGGGAGTCACTGTTTTCTGAAAATTAAGTTTTGACCAAACAGCAAACAACCCAATGTTCTGGAACGTCTGTAATTTTTAACTCAAATTTGAAAATTTTCTGCACTTTTTAGGGAAATTTTGCAAGCCTGAAAGACAACTTTTGTCTCAAGACAAAATGCAGTCTATCAGGCTTACAAGTATAGCAAAATCTACGATGATTCTTACTGTTTCTGCTAAAATAAGACAGGCTATTACTTTTGGACTGTTACTACAGTACATGTAGGTAGCTGAAGTAACAACCGTCAAACGTTAACGGCAGTAAGGTCGTCACGAGAAAAGTAAAATTAAGTTTGCATTCTTTCAAAGTTATCGCGACTTTTTCCAACTCTTTCAATTTGTCAAATGCGGTGGAGTTGAAACGTTAGGGATCTCATCCTACGCTCAAAAAGAAAAAAGAAAATTTGTCGTTGAGAGGTTTTCATCACTGTTGTCATTTTAGTTCAGTGAACTTCCTTACCTACATTTCCTAATGCCAACAATACACAACACAAACAACAATTGCTTAAATTACATTGTATACAATTTGTACACACTATCCGTCTTCTCATTTGCAAAGAGCCTACAGTTAATTTTAGAAATCAACGCAACCTATAGATTAGTTAGTTATCTGCTAGCAGAATAGTGAGTTCTGTAGGTTGTGACACAAAGCATGATTTCAGGCGACACTGTGTCTGTCCTTATTTTCTTCAACACAATGTATACTAAAACAATTATTAGATTCGGTTTATGTGGTATCCAGAATAATCAAGGTCTTGGTAAGTGCCGTTATCAGCCTTGGCTTTCGGCTCGGCTGAAACACTTTTCTGAACCTTGATTATTCCAGATACCACGAAACCAGTTTACAATGTAAACATGTTACCTTGAGAAATGGCAAGCATTCGTTCTACAAGTCTATTGCAGTGATCCTGCCAGCTGTACATCTCTGCATATTCTCCTCGAAGAACTTTAGACTCCCTCAGTCGCAGCTTCCTGTTTTTCTTCCGAACAGCTTTGATTGCATTGGCCCAATCTTTAGGATCTTCTGATTCGACCACACAACTTAAACCATAGGGAACGTCCTGTAAGGCCTCGCGAAGACCAGAGTTCCCACTAACCAGCACAGGAAGACCAGCAGATAAAGCCTCAAGGGCGGCTAGACCAAAGCCCTCAGTTCGTGATGGCATTATAGCAAGATCTGCTTCACAAAACAACTGGGCTAACTGCTCTCTGCTTTCATTAAAACAACGCACAGTTAGTTGACTGCGATCAATGCCTTCCTGGAGTAACAGATCTTTTACTTTCTCCTCTTTGCCACTTGGAGCTCCAACAAACAAGAGTTTATAGGGCTGTGGCTCGTCTTTCAACTCACCAATAGCACGAGCAGCGATGTCATATCCCTTTAGCCTAAAATCTTCATTGTCGCCACGTCCAAAAATTAAAACACTGAATGTTTTTCTTTCTTCAGTGGCTTGCTTTACATCAGAAAATTCAGAGAAGATGCCCGGGGTAAGATTAAAAACATCTTGATCCTTTGCGCTGGCACGGAGATAGCCAGAGAAAGCTTCAGCCAGCTTTGGTCCAACTGCTACAACTTGATCAGCTTTTTCACAGAGTTTTACCTCAGCCTGGTGCTTTTTCTCACCTCTCGAAATGGCATCTGCGTAGGACTTGTACATACCAAGCTCTTCAGGAGCTGTATGAACGACCTGAATCCACTTGCAATGATGATGTCGTTTTATAATCTGCACTTGCCGACCAAGAATGGCTCCATGTCCTATCACACAGTCCACAGAATGGTCTTCCGGTAGACAAGATAACCAGAAATTTGGTTCTAAACCTGGCATTTCTTCTGCTTCAATGAGATGGACATTGCGACTTGCAGCAACTTGTTTGTCTTCTTCACTGCACTCAGGGAGATAAACAGTGACCTCCACGCTTGGGTGTTTAGCCAAGTGAATGGCCAGCTCTCGGTTGATGGTTGACAAGCCTCCTTTTGATGACCTCCACTCACTGCTTAACAGAGTAACTCTCAACTTCCGGGCGGAAGTGGATCCTGAATTGCTTTCATGGTCTTCCTGTGATGTAGAGGCTGTGCTCGGAAAGGATAGCAAATCCTAAAAAAAAGAGTAACATAAATTCACCAATAGGTTTTATTAAAAAGGCGCGTTACTTACTCATGTGGCGCCCCACAAGGCTCTGTTCTTGGTCCTTTGTTGTTCCTAATTTATTAATGATTTTCATAACTCTTCAGAGAAATTTTCGTTTTACCTTTTTGCAGATGACACAAATTTGTTGTATGCCGACAAAAATCTAAAATCTCTTGAAAAAATCATCAATAACGAACTGGTCAGAGTCTCGGATTGGCTCAATGCAAATAACCTAACATTAATTGCTAAAAAATCAAACTTTGTTATCTTTCGTCCTCACCAACGTAAGATGGACCATTCGGTCAATATTCTAATGTTTGATAATAGTAATCATATTCTTACTTCCCTTGAGTATAAGGATCATGTAAAATATCTAGGTGTCTTACTGGATAGTCATTTGAGCTGGAAATACCACATTGACAATTTAGCACTAAAAATAAGTAGAATTATTGGAGTTATTACCCGTCTTCGGCACCTCGTCCCTTTTACCACTCTATTAAGTATTTATCGCTCTTTGATACTACCCTATCTATCCTATGGCTTGGCTGCTTAAGGTCAAGCTTCTAAATCCCATTTACAAAAAATCCTCGTGCTACAAAAACGTGTCATTCGGTTGATGTATTTTTCTGAACCCAGAGCACATGCGGTGCCTTTATTAACCTCCTCAAAAATCCTTCCTTTAAATATGTTATACGTTGAAACAGTTTCCTCAATAATGTTCGACGTCTCATGCCTAACTGTTCCCACTAACATTAGTAATCTTTTCACTAAAGCAAATGAAAAGCATAATCACGAGACCAGGTTCTCCTCCTCCTGCAATTTTTATATTAACCGATCCAGACTGAATCAAAACCATGGTTCATTTGCTATGTTCGGAGCTAAGCTTTGGAACTCCATTTGCGATAAATTTCGTCAACTCCACAAGAGAGCTTTCAAAAAACATGTCAATGACATGTTATTTTCGTTATTAGAGACTGAGGACGATTATGTTGAATCGCCCATTCTGCTTCAAAAAACAGCTAACTATCGAGCAAATTATAGAGTTTAATTTGTAAAGTATACATATCTTAATTCAGTGTCGCAGTTAATTTTACGAGTTTCAAGTACTTGATTTTGTAAATGTTATTAATTTATGTTTAAGCTTTATTTCACTTAATTATATATATATATATATTTATTTATTTATTTATTTGTTACTGACTGCTGTACCTATTATCTCTGCCCGCCTCAACTAGCACCTGCTATTTGCGGGCGGAAATGGACATTATGTAAGTGTAGCTTGCTAATAATAATAATAAAGAGTGTGTAAAGTGCCCGTTTCAGACGCTGATCTTTTCATAAGCCGAAGATAATTCGAATTAAGGAGGACCCAAACTATTTAGACCACCTTAATTGATTCAGACGCTGATCTTAATTCCAGCCGAACTAAATTCAAAAGGAGAAAAATGCTCATTTCGGTCGAGCTGTTTGCAAAATACGTTATAATAATTTATGCATTAGGTTCGGTACATGGAAAGTTCGGCGTCTGAATGAAAGCCGTTCTAAAGCCGTTCCACAGTCAAAATTCCCGGCCGGGCTAGGTGGGAAGAACGGCTGAGCCGTTCTAAATTGAGATAGGCATTCCTAATTGATTCAGACACCGAACTTTTCATGTACTTAATTCAAAGTATTAGGTTCGGCTCATGAAAAGATCGGCGTTTGAACCGGCCTTAGTTCATACAAACTGTATTTAAGTTAGAAAACTCAAGGACTGTCTTTCAGTTAGATTTGTTTAAGATGAGGCTCGTTACTAAGCTAAGAGTTCCTTGACAACACGTTTACGTCTACACTGAGAGGTATGGACCATATCAATTACCCATATTTAATATCTTGAGTTGGGAGGGGGGGGGGGGGGTTGGACAGCAAGCTTTGTGTTTCATTAACTAAAAAGGCCTGCACAGCAAGAGCTTATCTTGGTTGGAGAAGCATGAAGCACAAAAGAGTGAATATAACAACACCACCATCAGAATGAGATGCTAATCCACCACAGCATTCACTCACTCAGCCTCTAGCTGTACAGCTGTATGTTGCCATTAAACACACAATGATCTGGGTGAACATACATAATGTAAGAAATATTTTCTTGTCTAAGAGAATCGGTTGATGGAACAGATTAAACCTGGGTTAAAATCAGAACTTCACTGATCCAGAGTCTGACATGATTGGATCACCACCCCTTCACCAACATTTGCAACCACAAGCTAAAACTTCTAATTAACCTTTCAAAAGCCTTTCAATGAGTTCTAAGAGTGAAGATATTAAGAACAATTAACCATCATTAGACCAACACTTTAACTAACAGATAAAGAATCTTTCTTACCTCCATCAGCCTGGACATCACAGGAATCCTAAAAATCCTTGAACCCTAACATGAACACTACAAAAGAAAGAACATGTAATGAAACTTTACTTTTGTGGAGTTTAATTTTGTTGATTGGTTCAGCTTTACTCCTTACAGCTGTATTTGGATCTTAACTGAAACCACAAAATTAAAAACCCAAAAATAAAAAGCCACTGTGAAGATAATATATAGGTATAAAGGGATTGGTCAAACAGTATAGGGTGGGTGGGCCAGAGCATTTGGAAATGTGGTTGATAAAAAACACATGGTCCACTCCCTCCCTTCAGAACAAAAATGACTGACCCACCCCTAAAGCAAAGTTGGAGATTACATGACCCACCCCCTAGTATTAAAACATGGAGTTTTGGTTTCCTCTTAATAATCCAATAAAAACCTTGTTCTGTGCATGACAAAATCATAAATCTCTAGCCTCTTGCCTCACTTCATAAGGTTGGAAAAAAAGTGTTGACTGGCCAGACAGGACTCACAAACTCGTGATAATATGAAATGTGAGCTTAGAGTTTTTCTTCTTTTTTCTCTTGCGTGTAGGTCTCTAGCACTCTTTTACACAGTGTATGGAGCATTCTAAACTTTGACTAAGTAAATCTTATTTTTGCTGCACTAAGTTTGACATTTAGAGGTCAGCAAGCTGGTTTGTTTCAAGCACATTAAGTATTATTATTTCCTGTGGTTTATGCTTCTGTACGTGTTTCTAATAGGATTTGAGGCCAGATGCAGTTGTAAATTACTCATTTTCTTTGTCCTCTCTAAAAGCCTAGAGCTTTTTATCATGGCTAAGTAAAGACTTTAGTTTCTTTGGTTTTCTTCGAAATGCCCAGATCTGAATAGCTACATGCATGTAGTTTCTTTGTCTGTGAATGTGATTACTTCCTGCTACATTTAGGCCCTGGGTCCAGCTACTAAATGTTGTTTGCAGGATGTTGAATTTTCATGGATAATGTGATCTTCAGATTTGAGTTGTAGCTTGAGCTAAAGATACTCCAAGAATGGAAAGTTATGCTGGGCATCAGTCAAGATCATTATCTAGGCACTGATACAATCCATTTAGTTTCTCTCGAGATAAATGAGTCTTTGGACTGGTCTGCGATACATGTAATACTGCCATGTAAAAGTTTCTGATATTTTGAATACATTTGTTAGGATCGCCTTAAAATTCTGCTTATTATTGATACCTGATTTTATCGCGTGTTTTTTTTGCTTCCTTTCTAGAATATATGTAACAACATAAGGTACCATTAACCACACTAAGGTACCAGAAATTTAAATGAAATGTAAAAAAAAACAACAATTGTACATATTTTCATTAAAATTTTAAAAAGGACTCAACCGGTCGGAGAGTATTTTAGCAAAAATTCCAGCCGGCTGTGTTTTATATAACAAGTGTGGTCAACTGTCCCATTAGTACCAAGACTTAAATGTGTGCCACCAATCAATGTTATAGAATAGGATGACCCACCCCCTAAGGATAGCTGAAAATTGCATGACCCACCCGTTGCATAGGCTAAAAGCCTCCTTATCAAACCCCTTTCTACTCTGGTCCACGCCCACCCACCCCCC
>BOPM01000838.1:122980-142597 GCA_022179025.1 Porites australiensis | reverse complement strand
TACCTTTCACAAATTCCTGAGCAACTGACACTTTAATTTAGCTGAACTTAGCCGTCACTATGATGGCTGACGAGTTGCATTTGGAATTTCTCTTTCCATTTAATCATTTAGATAATAGTTCCTTTAACCTAGCACTCTATGAGTTATCCCATGGCCCTTTTAAATTCCAATAGCAACCATCTTGTAACACTTATTTAATCCTATAGAGCAATCTGAGTTATCCAACTCACTTTCCAGTCATCTGAACCCTGATTCTAATTTTATTGCTGGTCTACCCTCAAGTAGTTACTTGGCCGAGGATGATATAGATAGTCGAGTAGCTCCCCTTAGCGACAAAATAAATTTTTCCATTTTACACTTAAATGCTCGTAACCTGCTAAAAAGTCTTGACCAATTGAATTTAATGCTTGGAAGTCTCAAAATCGGTATTTCAGAAACGTTAAAACATTATTGTTGGATCTGTGTAGAGACCGCCAAATCAAAACATGGCCTTGTTTCTAGACAAATTTAACGACATTCTTTCTGGTATTTCTAAGGACAACAAACAATGTTAAGTTATGGGAGACTTTAACCTCGACCTTCTCCAGTACAACCATCATACACCAACTCAAGAATTTATCGACACTATTTTCGCACGCATTTATTCCTGTCATCTCCAATCCAACGCGCCTCACCTCTTATTCTGCAACCCTAATTGATAATATATTCACAAATAATCTTTCTCAAAATGTTTTAAATGGCATTGTCCTAAACGGTATTATCCGATCATCTACCGGTTTTTGCTTATTTTTCTGGCAAAACCCTGACGCGCGATGGAGAAAATAAAGTATTCATACGCAAGGCTACTGACGAAAATTTGCGTAAATTCAACGAAAACGTTTCAAATGCAAACTGGGCCTCATTTCTTGATGAAGATCCCAATACGGCTTACAATAATTTTATAGATGAATACTCGAGAGTTTACAATGCCTGCTTCCCTTTAAAGGTCATTAAAGGCAAGCTACTAAACAACTGCAGCTCTTCTTGGATCACCCCCGGACTTTTTAAATCTATTAACAAGAAAAACAGATTATAAAACAAAATTCATCAGATCTCCCTCATTATCCAATGAGCGAAAGTATAAAACCTACAAAAACAAACTGAACCATTTAATTCGCATCGCAAAACGTAAATACTATGATACTAAGTTTGAGAGTGCCAAAAATGGCCTTAGAACAACTTGGAAATTGATTAATGAGGTTATAAATAAGCGTAAAAGTAAATCACCTTTGCCTTCATCATCTGCATCTGAGGGTAAAACGATAATGGATCCTGTGGAAATTGCTGATAAGTTCTGTAAATACTTTACTAATATTGGCCCCAACCTAGCTAGAGGAATACGCGACTTAAATTTCTCATTTAGTTCTTTTCTTGTTGGTGCTAACCATCCTCCTATCATCCTGCAACCTACCGACCCCTGTGAACTGGAAAGCATTGTAGCATGTTCGCCCCGGGAAGGCCCCCGGCTATGACAATATTTCAATGCGTGTAATTAAACACTCATTTCACCTAATTTCTGCCCCTCTAGCCAACATCATAAATCTGTCTTTACAAAAAGGCATCTTCCCTGATAACCTAAAAATTGCTAAAGTGATTCCTATTTACAAAGCAGATGATCCTAGTCATTTTACAAACTACAGACCCATTTCTTTGTTGTCCAATTTTTCCAAATTTTTTGAAAAAGTAATGTATAATCGCATGATTGAATTCGCCGAGCAGTTTTATGTACTATACCGCTGCTAGTTTGGATTTCGTAAAAACTATTCAACGTCCCATGCTCTAATCCATCTGATAAATAGAATCTCTTCGGCAATTGACCAGCGTGAAACTACTGTAGGTGTTTTCCTAGATCTCTCCAAAGTTTTTGATACTCTTGATCATCAAATCTTATTCATCAAGCTGGAGCACTATGGTATCCGTGATGTGGCTCTGCAGTGGATAAAAAGCTACTTTTCTTGCCGTCAGCAATTCGTCTAAATTAATCAAACTTTTTCTTCAATGCAGACCATTAAGTTTGAAGTTCCTCAAGGATCCATAGGTCCCTTATTTTTCATACTTGACATAAATGATCTTCCTAACGCCTCCAAGTTAACTGAGCTTCTACTTTTTGCTAACGACACGAGTATCTTTTTTCGCACTTTAATCCGAACTACTTAGAGAATGTTCTTAATACTGAGTTACTAAATATTGACGTTTGGTTAGGTGCAATAAGCTCTTAGTTAATATCAAAAAGACAAATTGTTACCTTTAGTCCGAGTCAGAGGAAAGTCAGTCACAGTTTTTCTCTCTCTTTGTCTGTAAACAAATCGCTAAATCAATCGGTATTTTTTCCAGGACACGTTTCTACTTATCTTGTAATACCAAACTCACGCTGTACTACACATTAATTTATTCTTATATTGCTTCTTGTAACTGCACGTGGTCTTCTACTTACGTATCTAATTTATAATTAAACAGAATTTTCTATCTACAAAAGTGGGCTGTGCGAGCTATTACAAATTCAGAATATTGAGCGCATACTGCTCCTCTATTCTCCAAATTGGAAATTCTAGATATTTTAAAAGTTAATACGCTCGATACTGCTAAATTTATGTTTCGCTACCACAATAATCTGCTTACCAAAGGACCTAGAATATGGAACTGTCTTCCTGCATGTTACAAACTTGTCAAGCTTTTCTATCTTTAAGAACAAAGTGCTACAGTTTTTATTAAAATAGTTACTAAATTAGTTTAGCCGCACTTCTTCTGAGCCCTTATCGAGGGTGCTAATGGGGGTACCCAGTTGTTGAAGGCACAAATGTAATAACTGGTCACAAATGTAATAAAGGTCACAAGTGTAATAACATTTGTTCACAAATGTAATAAAGGTCACAAGTGTAATAACATTTGGTCACAATTGTAATAAACATCTAGACTAAGCTAAAACAAATTAAAATCACAACGAAATCTAAAATCCCACAGAGGACATTCTCTCCTACGCTTTTAAACCACACTGTGCACGAGTAAAAATTTTTAAAAATTTAAAAAATTTCAGAAGATATCACATCAAATCAAAGGTGAGCTGAATAGCTAAAATGTCACATGAAATTGTATAGGTAAACTCTTTCCTTAGGGGATATCATGAGTATGTGACTGAGTGGGAACTAAGATTGGGAGTCTTTTATACACTCATGCCGAACCTAACAATATAAAGGATCCAAAAAAACGTTCTGACGACTCAACAATGGAAAGGTCATAGTCAACGGGAAACGAGTAAAGAGAGTTGGTGTAGAATTGGCCTTGAGGTTCCATGTGAGTATCAGTTTGAAAGTGACAGTTTTTCTTGTTGGCTGCAACGGAAACTGGAAAAAGAGAAATTTAACGTATGCTCTGGTAGACCCACCACAGAGAAGTGTATTTGTCTGTAATTAATACCGGCAGATTACAATGTAATGTTGCGTTTGATGAGCTTTGAAAGAGACTGGACATGCTTCGCTTGTCTTAAAAGTATTTTAACAATGAATCAATTTCGACCAGTTGTTTCTAAATAAGAGCGAAAATCGCGAACAAAAGACCATTTGTCAATGCATCACCCTGACGAGTTTGCTTAGGTCGCAGTTTATATGTGTTTTCGGAAGTGCGTTTCAGAAGGGATTTCTAACGTCAAAACATTATACTTTTTGGGGAAATTTACCTTTGAATTCAGCGATGGTATCTCTCTGAAATTTATTCTGAATTTTAATGACAATAAAGTTTTCGACGAGCACTTAATCCGAAAAGCCAAAAATTTGTAGAGGCAGCGGACGAAAGATTGGGGGCCATAAGAAATTTAACTACATCATACGAATCTACTTTTATCTACTGTTTACATGTTCCATGGGTAAAAAGTTAGCATCTGCTTTGTGTAAAGAAAACATAATCGAAGCCAAGGAGCCACAGGAAAACGCATTTTTTTCCTCTGGTTTTGTTTTTTTATTGTTTTGATGCTGCTGAACCTTAATTTTTTTCTCAAATTTGTATGATTTTCAAACTTCCTATTTAAAGTAAAGTTGTTATAAAAAGTACCATACAATTCTATGGCTGATGCAGGTTGTTGGTTAAACTGTCGTCATTTCATTATTTGGACCTCTCAAAACAAACGGATAGTTTTCTTACTGTCGATGCCGCCAATCTTTGTGAGTCCCACAAATGGCCAACGGTGAAACTTTCAATTTCCCCGTTGCCTAGCACGTGAGCTTAATTCTACTCCAAAGTAAGCGTGCAGATTGATGATTTCATTCACGACTGCTTTAAAATGATTTCGAGGAAGGCACAATCATCTTCCTTTCCAGCTCTTTGTCGAGTGTGCAGTACTTTTAAGGATGTAAATAGAGAATTTATTTATTTATTTATTTATAGATTCGTACAATGTACAGGGGAGAGAACAATAGGACACGTAGTCCTCTACTTGGTTCACCCTCCTAATCCAACCCCATAAAATGTAGAAAAACCAACCCCTTACCCCAAAAAACTAGAATTAAATATTAATAATATACTATAGATATCAACCTAAGAAGTAGAAAGAAAACATGGAAAAGGTAATAAATCGTGGACTACAATGATACTAACAAGAGCAAGCTTGCAGTCCTAAAAATGATTAATTCGGGTGCAGAGGGGGACAGGTCGTGTTGGCGGAGACCAGGAAGGTGGTGGTGGAAGTAGAAGGGACACAAGTGTTGTTGGCAAAAATGGGTGCGACACAAGTGGTGATGGCAAAGGTAAAGACGATGAAGGTTATGTTCTCAGAATTGACGGGGACACGGAACAAGTTGGCAGAAGTAAGGGGGATACAGTAAGTGAAGGTATAAGTCGCGTGGACAAAAATGACGAGCTACAGAATGGAGTAGGATCAGGATACACAGGGCAATTTTTAAACAACGATGTGCTAGAAAGTATCATTAAGATTACCTTAAAGTCCTTTCCGTTTATGAGAACATCCCTACGAGGTGTAAATACCTTCGTTCACGGCGTCTGAATCAAACTTTTGAATTAAGTTCGGCAAGCAATTAAGTTCGACAAGGGCTGCCGTGCTACACGACTCTGGCACGGCAGCGATTCAAACGTCGTGCTTCTGCCGTGCTAAATAAAATTCATAAATTATATTAATGTACTCAGTTTGGCGAGATTGCGTTCCCACGGGGAGTTGGGAGAAGAATTGTTACGAGGCATCAGTAAATCCTGAATTTGGTTCGACTCTGGCACGACGTCTGAATCAAAGTTGTTTTCCTGCCGTGTTACAGTCGAACCAAATTACAATTAAGTTCGGCACGGCAGAAGCACGACGTCTGAACTGGGCCTTAGCAATGGAAATGCCATTATCCTTAGTCAAATTAAAGGGATGCCCATGGCACACCTTGCTTGATGCACTAAAGGGGGGAAAGTTAATACATTTTATTCACTTTTCTGTTCGCAATGTGTACAATTTAAACTTATATAATGAAGATGATGAGGTTTTCCCGAAATTGTCACGTCGGCACTAAGGATGCACGAGACTGTGAGTAAGGAATAGATGGACGACATTGAAAAAAGTGATCACTCCAATATGGGATCTATTTTAGATAGTTTTTAAAAACGCAGAGTGGAGATGCAGTGATCTACAATGAGGTTTATCATGAGCTAAAATCAATAGCGTACAACGAGCCAAAATAAAAGTAATTTGCAGCTCTAAGGACAGAAATTTTGAGGGAACTTTAATAGTAAGATAAAGACAAGAGAAGGTCAGGGTGAGAAGTTTGTTGAGCCCCCCGTAAACTAATTACAACATTAACTATTTATTCTCTGAGTATATATAAAGTTGTTCTTCTTTAACTGAAACTTTTAGGCATTGTTTGTGCATTTAACATGTCAACATCCAAAATTCTAACTATCGGAAAACAAGACGCCTTTACGCATAAAAATGCGAACGATAATAACTCGAGTCCAATGCATACATAACAGGGAGATTTATTTTTGTTAAGTTATTTTCACGTAAATTACACGTTTCTGAAATAACGTACAAAATATCGAAGGAAAAGACCCGAAAGAAAACGTAAAATCCGCAAAATGATGATGGATTGGAAATAGGGCCTTCAACATTAAAAGAAATCCACGATTCTAAAATGGAATGTTAGGCCACAGTCATACGTCAAACTTAGGGAGCTGAGGCAAAGACGTTTTCAAGCGACGCACATCAACCGGAAGTGGACTTTTGGCATTTTTGGGGAGTGGTTTTGCCAAAATTTTCGGGCAAATCGTGTCTGTAAGAGTAAAGACACTCAGCAATAAAAATGTGGTAGAGTCAAGGCACATTAAAAGGGAAAAGGCACCACTTCTGGTCAATGTGCGTTGCTCAAAAACGTCTTTGCGTAAGTTCGCTAAAGCAAATGAGCGAGAACAACATGTTACTAGCCTGTGTAAAGCCGCCCCTGCCCTCAAACAAAATCGGAAGATAGCGGCTGTACGCAGGCTAAGTAATATCTGTTCATTCCAAATAGTTAACGCCTTGGCTCGTTAATGAGTTTCCCTGTGTGAGTAGTTAGAAGCCATTATTAATTGGAAAAAATTGAACACTAGGGCAACATGCAATCCTGAACGCTTGCCGAACACAACTGTTTGGCAATAAGCATCACATGCAGCCCTAGATTCTAACTGTCATAAGCCCAATGTTCAACAGGCACAACATACCATCATGAACTCTTGCCGTAAGCAACTAGCGCCAAATGTATTCTTGTCCATTCTTGTTAAGCATGAGAAACTAGAACAGCATACAATCTTGAACCAGTTGTTGACACACATTATAAACGCAATCTTCAACTAGAACAACGTGCAATTCCAAATTCTTGCGAACACAGTTGCAATATGCATTAGCAGAGCAATGAACCAAATTAATGAACACAGAATGCGACACAGAACTGTTTTTGGCCTCAACAAACATAGCCTCCCACGCAGGCGTTTTTAGGGGAGCTCGTATTTCTTCCCTCCCCACTCCCACGCAGGCATTTTTAGGGGAGCTCGTATTCTTCCCTCCCCACAAACGCCTGCTCAACGGAAAACAACATTCCTTTCTCATTGTTTTATTTGCGTGGTAGGTGACCAATCAACAATTGTGCAATGAAGTGTTGACAGGCTAAACACGACTGAACGTGACCTTAGAGTTACCGTTTTGCTTCCTTTCTTTCCTTCGCTAAGGTTATGCATTGCACGGAGTATTCTGAATTTTGACTAAAACTTATTTTTGCCGCTCTGAATCTAACATTTATTGCAGGTCAGAAAGCTTTCCCAGTGTTTAATGCAGATCGAGTAATTATCAGATTACCTTGCGGTCAAGGTCAACTTTCCAGAATTTGGAAAGTACAATGTGATTGGCTAAGCTTGGGAAAGGAATGTTGTTTTCCGTTGAGCAGGCGTTTGTGGGGAGGGAAGAAATACGAGCTCCCCTAAAAACGCCTGTGTGGGAGGCTACAACAAACATGTCTCTTAAATGCTCGAGTTGTCTGGGTTCAACTGAAATTCTTGATCTTGAGGGAAACCATCGGGTATGCCACACACTTTTGCCTCTCCTAACAATGTCACGTGACCATTATCAAGAAAATGAACTACTAGTAAGACTGTCGGCAGTCTCATTTTCCGACGACCTTGTGCATGGAACAGAGTCTAAGGAAGGTCTTCTAAGTCTTTCGTGTTGATGAGTCCGTATACTTGCTAGTTTTTGAGTCTGTAGTTTTACACATTCTAGAATTTCCCTTCCTTGCTGGGTCAAGAATTGAAATTCTCCCTCGCCAGCCTTGCAGCCTCTAAAAATGTAAGCAAAGGAGATGTTCCTCGATAAAGCCATCAACAAATAAAAATAAACACAAACAAACTAGTTGAGGATCCCCTGTGGACACCAGTTAGGAAACTGCACCAATTTAGCTTTTGCAAAGACTTCTGGGATGGTTACTGGGGATGAACCGGTCAGCTATTGGCCAATTTTTTCCCTGTCCCTAGTAGCAGTCCCACAAGTCTTTGTGAAAATTAACTCGACCAGTTTCCTCTCGTTTCTAAAGTGGTAAATGTACCTGAATGGGCTGCCACCCTCGGTTAGTCTGGTTGCTCTTTGGACTGGGTGACTGTGAGTGGTGTGTCAAATTGCACAATGGAATTTTATTGGTGAACAAATACGGCCGTCTTTCCTCACTCTTCATCATATCACTAGGGACGTTTTGAGGAGAGACATACTTTAATTTTCTTTTTGTACTATTATAGGGACTGTGAGTGAGCAGTGGACCCTTATTTTCCTCAGGAATCTATTAAAATGAGCGCAAAAAGGAAGCACAAGTGAAATTGTTGTCCATAAGGTGAGACAACACACTTGCTCTACCATCATCAAGGGTTTCAATAACCACCCACTGACAAATGACAAAACGCATCAGCTATTTTGCTCAGAGAAGCTGGCTACTTTTCCCCCATAATTGAAGCTGGGAATTCTGACAAAACCTAACTCAGAGCAGTCATAAAACTAAAAAAAAGTACTTCTACCGTTATTTAAACTCGTCACTGATCAGCATTGAAAATAAAAAAACACTACTGTTGATAAAAATCTTACTATATCTTTCTTCTACTGAATTTAGTGCCCAGAACACTGAAAATCACATTTAATTACTACTGCTTCCAAAGACTTCAAATTTTCAGGGGGAGCAGGCCCCTAGACTCCCCTAAGAAGAAGAAGAGAGCCGAGATTCAAACTTGCTGGCTACTTCAATTCTTATTGAAACCCATGACCCTCCCTGAGAAAACAGGGACTAGGTTACTTTTAGCATTGTCAGATTGAGTGCACTACTGGTATTCTAAAGCCCTTGTTCAGCTGCGCGCTTAAAAGGAAAATTAACCCTCACCTTGCCGCTTGAAATGTCAACACTTTATCTAAGTCCTGCAAATGTGAAAGTCTTTGAAGTCGATATCTTGGAAGATCATGTCCAACTCCCACTGAAAAACCCTTTCTCCTGTTTTTGCACTATGAAGGCATAGATACTCTTTCCGAACAGTCATTAAATAGTTCCCTGCCAGTTCAAGTCTATCAGAGTCCTCTGTAGGAATCACATTTACTTCATATAGTCCTGTAACCAAGACAGAATGATGAGAATGTGTGGTTAGTAAGTCTCATAAATATTCAGTCGTATCCTGTCTTAGTCCTCCACAAAAAAGATTCAAACATTACTTCCTTGGATCTCTCACTACCTCAGCATAAGCCCAGAGAGTCAGACTTCAAAAGGTTTAACAAGTACCTTTTGTCTACCAAGGCTAACTCCTGCAAATGCATGCAGATGCATTTCTGGTTCAACTTTTTGTGGGGAGAGTCTAAGTGACAACCAGAAGCACATCTAGATCTGTTGCGTCACAGGCTTCAAAGCCTTTACAATGTTTCTACTTGCTTAGAAACATATGGCCAACAAAACAGAACTGGATCAACCGGTACGTCACCTACAAGGCTGTGCTCTCAGGAAAATTAAAGGGATCAGCCCAGTGCTTTGAACCTGTAAAATCCAGGGTGCCCAGCATATGATTTGTGTGAAAAAACTAAGTTTTTTTAGTCCCTAGGAGCAAAGGTTGGGCACCCCGGGCCCAGCTAGAGCTGACAGCACGAACTGCACTATAAATGACAAAATTAAGGAGGCTATGAGGAAGAGCTGTTCACAGTCCTCTGTTTTTCTGTAATTATTTGGAAGAAGAAGAATTCTAAGACCAGAAAACTCAGAAAAACATTGTGAGTTCCATGTGAGAGTCAAACTCATGACCCTCCGTCTTCTAGTTTGGATGCTCTAATCACTGAGCTACTGGAGGCTCTATGGTGAGCAGAGTCGAACTACACCAGTAAGACTGTACATGTCACGATCAAGCCCTGTGCATTACAGGCGGCCAATTTCTTAGCCCTCGATCACAATAATCTTATGGAAAAATAGAGGACTGTGAACAGTCTAAAGGGTTATCTGTAAGGTCCTGTACATGTATTACCGATATTTTACACATGTCTAACTGTTTGCGATAATCCATTACCGTATTAAGGTGTCGTCGATGTCCCTTGGTGTTTGCCAAAAACCTTGAGAATCGTTTGTTTTCAGAAAACGTTGTGATTGGACAATTTTCTTTCAAGTATCCCTGTTTTGAGTGTCCGCTCTGTAAGAGATTATTGATATTTGTTTTTCTCTTTGGCAGTTTATCATAAAATCTCAACATATGAATTCATAGTGAGTTCTCGAGAGCAAAGATCCGAAGCTTCTGATGTGGAGGCTGGTACAGATAAACCCTCTTCATGCAAACAGTCAAATAAGAAAATGTTTAAGGTGGGTTTGTTACAAAGTGACTTTCAGTTTGTTTCATCTTTAACCAAGGACATAATGTGTCACAGACCCTCACGTGATAATTAGCAGGTTTGAAGAAGTCAGGTAAAGTCATGGAACTTGAAGAACTCAAAAAAGTATGAACCCTGATTAAACATAATATAATAGTGTAAACTCCAAGTGGCTGAAGAAGGTTTATCAGTTGGGTATGTTATCAAGCATGATCAAGGAGATAGTTGATTAGGACTACCAAGAATCAAATCAAGTCAGTGATCGGGGCAAAGTCCAATGTGCTGACCACTGAGTCCTGCTGGCTCCAATTTCGTTGGCAGAACTGTCTCTTGCAGGAGGGAGGCGGGGCAGGGAGTTCCCTTGGCTTCTTTGAGAATGATCACTCGCTTCAAAGGGAAAAAATGGACATTAAAGCTGGAAACTTGAAATCTTAGTGACTGCCCTTCATTGGCATTGATCCTTGCATAATTAAAAAACTTTAACTTTCTCTCTTGTAGAATAAAGTAAAACCTGAAGAAGAGAGGAGAGAGAATGATGAACCTCAAAGGTGAGGTTACAAAAATGGTGCTTTAAAACCAAGTATTCTAAAAATAATCATTTGATTTTAATTATCGATCATTCATTTGCCTCTCGCATGGCCAGAAAATTGGGCTGGACACTGGCAGGTCTAAAGCACAGGTCACATTCCATAGGTCAAGAGTACTGGTCACTGCTCCATCAATAAATTACCAAACCACATAGAGTCCCCTCGATCAAATAGAGCATTTTGCTTAGAGATTAGGTTTAGGAGACACTTAGTGTTATTCATTTATCTATATCATGGTGACCTATACACTGACCTGTGGAAAAGTGACCTGTATTTTAGCTCCACCAGTAGGCACCATGCAGCCTCAACTAGCCTCAAACGTTTTTTCCCATAATTTTTTGGTAAAGTGAACCTATGAACCCATTTTATTTATTTATTTTTTAAAAAGGAGATAATATTAACTTGACACGAGCAAGGGTTCCACCCCTGTTGGCTAACACAGGCTTTTACAAAGTTTCTTTCATTCATTCTTTCAGAATTGAAATAAGTGATCATGGTGCTTCTGAGGGGTCTGATGATACACTACCAAATGAAACAACTGTAAAGTTTATTAATGAAGTCAGCTCTAAGGTGAGTCATTTATTAGTCCTAAGAGCCTGCCATCAGTCAGGATCAAGAAAGTTCTTTTGAAGCTGTCTGGTTACGAAGTGCTTGACTAATCATACTGTAATTAAAGTAACTGAAAAATTGCCTCCTCATTAATAATACTTCAGAACCCTGTACATTTTACAGAGAAATATACGAAATGAATACAAAAAATGGTTAGTTATATCGTCGAGGAGCCAGATTTACAAAACCTTCCTAATTTAACCCTTTCTTTTCCAAGAATGCCCCAAGTGACAGGGCTAATTATTTAACAAGCTGATCCATTTTATGCTGCTATGCTGACACATCTATTAAGCTAGAAGATTGACATGTTTGCAGATGGATTGACTTGATGGACAATGATTTCCTGGAATATTATGCAGACATGCTAGCACACTAACAATAGTGTGTCATTGCAGTTCAGTTTGTCTATATTCCATGCTTATCTTAGATTTTTGGACCAACTTTTGATGGAGGGTGTCTTGTAGAGTCCTACCACTCCAGTCATCTTATGTCATGACCACTGGGCTCAAAATCATTTACAATGTCAAAAATCTTTTTACTCTACTTTTACATCAGGCTGCTGCAAAGCAGAACAGATCCAATGTAGAAGAAGATACCCCACAACAACAGGATTATTCAACTATCACAAGCCCTGATACGGCTCATTACTCACCCCAAGGAATTACAGAATGTGCATCATCTTCAGAAGAGAGCCTTAAAGAAATTACACGCCCATCCACTTCCCCTCGAGTAGAGGTTCAACAGCCAGCTAGCATAATCACATCACAGCTTCAAGAGACAATTTCAAGCAATCAATACCAAAGTGATTTGTTATCCTTTAATCCGGGACCTAGGAGGGTTCCCATGGTAACTTTTAATGACCAAGTAGAAGAACTTGTTCCCAGTTCTCAGGGAAAGAAAAAGAAAAAGACCAAGGTGAGTGAAGATGCAGATACAAAGACATTGAACGGTGGAGATTATGAACTGACTGCAGTCAACAGAGAAAATGCTAGTGCTGGACAGGATACTGTTGATGCTGTTTCACCAAGGAAAAAGAAGAAGAAGAAACCTAAAGCAAACTCCCCCGACGGCCTACCCCCCATTGTTAGACGCCCATTGCCACAATTACCGCCACAAGATGGTATAGGCCAATCAGACTTGATCCAGTGTTTACATTATTTTTTAAGAATTATACCCTAGCCAGTTTACACTTTCTTAACATGCAAATTGAAAGTTTATCACATTTTTGTTTTTCACTTGTCACCCTTTTCACAAGGAAATTTTTTAAAATGTATAAATGAACATAATAATATTGTTAGACCCTTTCAGTTCCTTTCTAATCATGTGACACAGCAATATTTGCGTCAAACCAATTGAATTGCAATATTTTATTATTATTTTACAATAATGAGTTAAGCTATTTTTTAGTGATTTTGGCTGGGTTGTTTAAAGGATAATTAAGGTCAGTTGCCATAACAACTGATGCATTCTCTTCTGTAGTTAATCAAGGATTACAGGTAACAGTCCAAGCTTCGAACAAGTCTGTCATGGTCGTAAAAATTTTAATGAAATTTTAGCGGAACGAGAATCTACTTTGGCCTTGCTAATATTTTAAGCAAATCTTATCACTATTTTTTAAAATATGAATTCAGTCAAAGTGTAAATTGTATATATGAACATACCTGTTTCGTAATAATTATGATGTACAGTAGACGAAATATTTATAGCTTTATATAAGTATAAATTATGTATTTTAATATGAAGATCTTAAAGCCAATCAACTTCCATTGATTTCAAATCAGTTTTTGTCTTGATGATATTAATGTTAATCAGTAATAAGTGAAAAAATGGGACAGGTACAATCCAAACCTGCTAAACTTAGAGCGGTGTCTCTTCTTCTCAGATTTAGTGAGGGGAATGCATGCCCGTGCAAGAGTTGTCATTTTCGTTTCTCGGGCATTTCGCTCGGTGGAGTAAGAAAAAAGAGAGGATGCTCATAGTTGACAGACCCGCTGAAGTTTTTAACTTTGAGCAAAAGCAGATGCTTATTTTTATGCTGTAATTTATCTAGATTGATATTCATACATTACAGCCAAGCTGTTTGCAAGCAGTGTACCTTCTAGTCACATTGTCACCTGCACTCTTATTTATAGCAATTTTTGTTTTTAAAATGCTTATTTATTTACAAATTAGCACTACAGTCTATGTTCAAGGTCAATTTATGTTTCAGTTCCAAAAAAAACGGATAGTACATAAGAAAAAACCTCTGAGGCTTAAGTAAAAAATAGAAAGAATAAAATATTGTTTTTCAATATTATTTGGTTTATCTTATTTCGTGAGATAACTTACAAATTAGGTGAAGTTTTGTCTCTAGCCACATAGCTCTCTAAAACCTCTATGTTATGTAGTATTGTCCTTTGAAAACTCACCTGATATTGTTTCAGAGTTAGGGGCATTGTTTGTAATTGGGTTTTGTATATTCAATCAAACATCTTGTTTTGAGAGCTTTGTGACATTTCAATGAAGACATATGTCGGGACTCATCCTCACACTTTCCTTATTTTTGGTCTCTGGGTCTTTACCGCTTGAGTCTGAGAGAGGTTTTTGAAAGCAATGTATTAGATCACACTCAATTTATCCGCGTGACAACAAGGTCAATTAACCCTTTCACTTACAGCAAGGAGCTCAAAAGTGTTCTTTCATGCAGACATTAACCAGTCATAAGTTGAGGACAGTTTCCAGCTGGCTTCTGACTGGATTAAATATGTACAAAAGAATGTGAATAAATTAAAAGCGGTCACACTTTTAGGCTCCTTGACAACAATTTTTTGTAAAATCCTGTGAAATGAGTGGCTCTATGCAAAAGTTCTACCAAAGTGCTTCATTTGAATAGCAACATGGAGTTTATCCTTGCAAGTTTCAAAGTTAGCTAGAGAAAGAAATAATCTTGTTATATTAAATCCTGTACTTAATTTGTCAAGTTGGTCATGGGTCCCGCATTCCTCCAAGGTGCATCAATATCCTTTCTTGTACTAGGACAACTAAATCAAAGTATTGTCTACAAAACAATACCGTACCCATCCATAAGTTGAAAAAGAAAATCTTAAGCATTTAATTCTGATAACTCTAGCAAAAAGATCTATAAAAGTTATCCAAGGTTACTGCACTTCCAACTTAAATTATAGAAGCTCGTTTTTCTCCTTGGAATTCTTAGTAGCAGCTTTAAAACCTAGTCTAATCTCTGTTTAGCTTTGCTTACAAGTTGAGCACACACAGGTCTAAACAGTTTGCGGGCATACAATAATGGAAAATCGTCCGTCTTGTTTTACTAGTAATTCTCACCCGCTTGTTTCAATATTGTGGCTGAAAAAGTTGATCACGTGTCCTTGTCTGACCTCTCAATATTAAAAGCAGGTATATCCTTACGCAGGGTTAGATCTCCCTCTAAACCACTGTATATACATGTACACCAGGGGACAGTTGTTCGAAGGCCGATTAGCGCTTAACCCAGGGTTAAACAACCTGGGTTTCTTTTTCTTGTGTTCAAAAGCATTTTTCTCGAATAATTTTCTGTGCTATTTTTAGAGCTTCCAATCAGTAACTTGTAGACAAAAAGAACTAAAACTGAAATGCCTTTTAAGCTTTCAAATCTGAATTCAAATCTCGCACTAACCCTGGGTTATCTTAACCCAGCTTTGAACAACTCGGCCCAGTAGCCTAGATGATGCAGGGGCCGGCTATAACCCAGGTTATGGTTACACAGTATGTGGTATAATGGTGTATGGGTGGGTCCAAATACAAGACTCTCTCAGTTGGGAAGAGAAAACAAGAATTCAGCAAACTGGCCATGCTCCACACTACTTCTGTCCCCCAGGGCATAGTTGGGTGGAGTTGAAAATGTAAATGTCACGCCAGCTACTGTTACACTTTTTAAGCCTTTACATCCCTTTCCAGATTTCGCTCCAGAAATTAAGACCCTAATATGGTACAGAGTGTTCTTTTTCAAGGACGGTTTAGAGTTAAACAGAACTTCTAATCCATGATAGCTAAAATTTTGGCCTGATTCTAATAGCTTTGAAGGATATTTTGAACTTTCCAATTTCACCAAACGTGCCGATGATACAAGCACTGAAAATGGGTTGCCTTGGTATAACTCTAATGTATGTAAGTTGTATAAGTTGCTCTCACTGCCAAATAACCGCAGACCACTTAGAATTATGTCTTTGTCCGCTTTAAATTCAATAGCATCCCAATCTAATCCGTCACAATCCCAAGAACTTCTTTCCATCAGGGCAAACATTTCACAACGGTGAACGAATTCAGCTCGTCTTCGAGTATCGGAAAACCCTAAAGGCGGAGAGATCTCTAGTGAACAGAAAAACTTAAAAAAGTGACGATTTCATCCGGAGTAAGAATCTTTGCATCAAGAACGACACCAGCAAACTCCTCTTGCTTCATCACTGCATAGCGTATTGATTTAATAATTTTCTCTCCAAGAACTCTTCTTTTTACTTCACCGTCAGTTGCTAAGCCCTGCTTTCTGCATTGATTGATGGCCCAGCGATCACAAGCTTTGAACAGCTCGGCTTCTCTGACCTGCAGCGTTTCTCGTTGGACCAAAGCTTCAAGCAAGGTCTTCTCAATCGTCTCAAATCCATCTGCTTTCAAAGCCTGTTCAGTCTGACTGTCGATTACTTTCCAACATCGATCAACCAGGTTCTTCTCTTCATATTTCAGGGCAGTTGGTAAGATGGTGAACACGTTCGAAGGATCCAATTTATCTTGCAGATAATCCTTGCACTTATCAACAAGGGAAGGAACCATGTACTTCTTGGCCAAATAGAGTACTCCCAGTACATTACTTCCGTGTAAGTTTACTTCATCACTGTACAGGTAACGAAACAACTCCAACAAACTCTCGTAATCACGGTCAGGCAGTTGAATAGTGTCTTTAGTCTCCGCTAGCTCACCGTAAAACATGGCTTCAAACACAGGACTGCCAATCGAAAGCACAAACTTGTGAGCAGTGATCAATCGATCACTTTCACTTTCGCCTCCGTCGCTTCCTCGAACAACGAACTTCACATCGCTCAAGTGTTCATTATTGAACATAAATTTGGTTCTCTCTCTGACTGTGGATCTTGTTGTTTGCCAGTTAGTTTGAACAGCCATGATCGCTCTGCGCAGTGACACTTGTTGACAACGATACGTTCAGTGTTTAATCGGTAGCAAATTATTTATTTTCTATGCCTTAAGACGACGCCCGCTTTAGTACAAATGTTAGTAAGTTGGTCTATAGAAGTCACGCGATTCCACAAGACGTCACTATGTTGCTCGGCTGTGTATAAAACTGAGACGGGGACAAGGAGACGGGGCAGGAGCCGCACGGGGAGATTGGGTGTGTGGGGACTTGTGACTCGGAGACATCAAGTATGGGACGCGGGGACGTGTGGGACGGGGACGTAGGACGTCAAATACAGGGACGGAGGGGACGCGGGGACGTTAATGAATATTGCAAAAGTCGGAGGTAAATGTGATATCTCTGTGTTATTTATGGTCAACATCAGATTCCATCGTCCAGAACCACATTGGACACCTTCTGATGTTTGCACAAAATATTTCCTGGTACAGGAGTAAGCGCATTAACTATCGTGATTAGGGTTAGGGTTGATTTCCAGTGTCGCGTAATTTTTCCGTACGTACGTACGTAAAATTTACCTTCGCAAATAAAATAGAGGCAATGTATGAAAGCTCGCACGTAAGCGTAAAAGTAGAACCTCGCTCAACTTCACGTTTAATCTCGACACTTTATATCTTTCCTCTATTTTATTTACGTCATTAAGTTTGCCACTAAAAATATGTAAAACAAACTAAATATTGTTACAATTATTATAGTTGAACCCCCCGTGGTGTAGTGGTATAGGCGATGGCAGTTTCGGAGCCAACACTTCGGGGTTCTTAGTTTCCTTTTTCTTTAATTTGGAATCGAATGGCGACCGCAACCCACCTTACCCTGCTTAGGGCTCCAATATTCCATCAGCAGGAAGACCAGGACAGTGGTTTCACTTTCTTCAATGAAGGGGGTCTTCGCCGAGTCTTTGCTTCGTAAACAGGCATGGAGGAACCGTAAAAAGGGTAGGGTGGGCTGCCTTCACCAAAACATATTCACGAGGAAAGTGACTGAAATCGCAATTATCGCAATAATCATTCACATCCCGCGTCCCCTGCGTCCCTGTATTTGACGTCCCGCGTCCCCGTCCCACACGTCCCTGCGTCCCATACTTGATGTGAATTGACGTGAATTTTTTTTTGCAATTGACCAGGTGGATTAATTGAGCCATTCCTCACATTTTGTTCCACACTAAAGAAATTAAACTCTTCAAAACATGTTTATTTAATGATGCCTCATGTTTTTTTAAGCTGCAGTTACGTCACAGTGATTTTCAGCTTGCCGTTACGTGACTTCAGTCTTTCCTCCAATCACGTGTCAGTTGGTTATGCTCATCTTTAGCAAATGGTATGGTACTGCCTTGCTTGAGGGATAAACATATGTTTATTCACCTCCGGCTCCTCCGGATAGGAGGATGATGAGAGGGAAACAAACAATTAAAACGCGAGGGAGACAATGGAAAGGGAAAAGAGAGGTCCAAGGGTTTACTCACAGACGGCCCAGACGTCGCTGAATGAATATAGTAATATTCACATGGACAAATTAATGCGATGAGTCGTCGAAACTCCCATGAACTAAAATAGTCCAAAAGTCAAAATATAACAAAACAAAGCTAAGATACCTTTAACTGAACGTCTCCTTCTTCTTCCTGGCCGGTTAAAGTGGCATTTTGTTGAGTTTTGCAATCGTAGGTACTATCCACTAAAGAAGAATTAAAGGCTGGCTACAAAACAAACAGACCATCTCCACGCGCCTTCCCGCGAAGCGCTATAAATTCGAGAATAATCGACGAATCCGCTCCAAATTGCCATTGGCTAATCTGCAGGTAACGTGTGCTCCTGCTTCTTGCTCGCTGGCTCCACAACACCCATCGCAACTGCACAATAATCGCTCGCTCATCGACAATCACTGTTGACCTTTACGCTTCGATATGACCGCAAACTACCGGGTTTAATACGCGACGTGAATATTCAAGCTTAGCGACCACGTCCGCGCGACGATGCAGCACTTGCTATGGGAGGGATGGTAGTATTGCTTCTAGGTCAATCAATCGGGAAAAACATATTGAAGCCCTTGTAATTTTCAAAAAGGTCCAATTTGCCTAGGATATCCTAACAGATACGAATTTTAGAGCGAAGCTAAAAGAAATGAGCGGCAGTGGAAAAACTGAACAAGAACATGTACCACATTTCCTCCATAAAACGTGAACAGGAAGTTTCTGGACGTTTCACGTTGTAGTCATGCAAATAAGAGGCAAAAAAATGTACCGAAAAAGTGTGCTGCGATTAGACCTATTGTTGTTTTTCACAATTCTGGGCATCCAACGACTGTTTTCGGTAAAATATCTGTTCACTTGGCAAAAAGTTTCTAGATGACCGTTCCATCCATGTACAATTTTCGAAGCTCACCTAATCATGCTAATAAATTCCCTACGATTTTCTGAAGTTTAATTTTTCACATTTCACTCCCCGAGTAAGGCTATTTTTCGTAGATAAAGAGGAATCCTAAAATTATCGGATTCAAAAATGTGATGAAAGAAGGAATCTGAAAAATTATCTGCTTCGTAATACGTTAAATTACATCTAAAATTCTCGGGAAAATAATCCTGAATTCCTCGAAATTTCGAAAAGACTCAAGTTCCCCTAGAATGGCCGAACACTGAGATACCAATTTATAGCGCCGCTTAGAATGCATTTCTATAGAGCTAGAAGTACGTTATGAATAGCTAAAAAAGTGTTTTCAATGTATTTGAGGAAACCGTCGTTGGGTGCCCTTGTCTCGTTGCCTTTTCCTCTTAGCACTACACGATTTTATATTTAGTATGAGCAAACTATAAATATTATCGAGAGCTTCGCTTTTAGCCCTTCTGACTAAATCTATGTATTAGTGCTGCTTAGAATGCATTTTTT
>BOPM01000838.1:96287-103787 GCA_022179025.1 Porites australiensis | reverse complement strand
CTTCGAGTCTCTGAAAACCCTAAAGGCCCGGGATCAAACCCCTAACTGGTACAGCAAAGGTAAACTTTGGTTCCAAAAACAGCGTTTATTCTTGTGGTAGCGTAACTAAGCTCACAAATGTCAATGATCGGCGATGTAATCGAAAAATCAGTTCAAAGCAAATTCAGTGTATATATGATTTGAATAACCATTGAAAACAAAAGAGCACAATAGATATGTCAACAGAAAATCAAATAAAAGAGATAGTTATAGCTTGTTAGTGTTGCTGTTTTTAAAAAGTAAAAGTACTGGAACAAAAGCTTGTAGCTAAGTTGCTAGGTCAGCAAAACAGCATTTATGTATAATATTTTACAATATATAAAATACATGAATGAAATTGCAAGGTCAGCTAGCGTCTCTTCAAACAGGAAGAAACGCGGACTAATTGCTAGTTTCCTAGTTTTAAAGCAAAGCAAATATACTTCGGATTTGCAAGTCAGCAAAACCTTTCATATTCCAAACTCAGCTGTTGCCACTATTTAACCAATAGACTGGGCTAATGAACGTTATAGTCGCAAATACCTATTATAATAGGTAAAATGCAATTAAAACGAGGTACATCTGTAAAAGGGTGCTAATGTGAACGGATGTCGTGCAGAATAAAAAGAAAGCTTAAGTTTATAGCCATTATTTTGAAAACTGAGTTAAACGTGTCCAGCTGAAAAGAGTCAGTGGCAAATACTTTTGACAGCTGTTAACACTGTTGGCTTTTTCTAGAATTATTGCTTTAATGAATGCTGAGTAATCAAACGTACAATAAAATGGCATGAGCTTTCGAAATGTAAATCAACAAAGTGTTCTTGTACAAAATATTATTGCTAAATCGATTCGTAAAGCAAAGCGAAAAGCAGCAAGGCTATATCAAGCAAAAACTTTGAAAGCTAAAACTTTAAAAATCATTAAATTCGAACGCCACTATAGTAAAAACCCTATTGAAATCAAAGATTACTTAGTACTTGAATTTACTTCCTAACAACTATTAAATATTTTAATTTTAATTTATTTTTACCAACGAAGAGAAATACTGAAGACAAATTGATACAAATAACAACAACAAATTAAGAACCATGAAGTGGGGTCGTCGCGCGTGAAGTCTCAACGGCAGATGTTAACTGAAACGAAAAAATCGCTTAAAGTGAAACTACTCGACTGTGCCACCAATGAAAACTGTAGTAGTGTTGAGTGAGGACGGGACATTTGCCCTCTTTTTTCCGGAAGGGTATTTGGCATCTCAAGTGTCTCCGCCCCCGTGAATAAGCTATGCAAGGCAAAAAAAGCTGTATAATGCCCGGAGTTAGCCCTATAGCTGACTTTAGTTATTCTTTTCGATTTGGGAGTTGCAGACATGTACCTTCATGGGCACGAAAGCTATTTAGCAGAGTTAGTTAATACATCCCTTGATTCGATGCATGCAGAAGTGACATCGTAATCGTTACATCAGCGTCAGTTCATAATTATTTGTATTTCGCCTACCCTATTTTCACTTTCTCCTACTGATATAATAATTGCTTTCCATGAAGATGTACAATATGTGTTTTATAGATCGCCTAGTAAATAAAATATTTGCAAAGCCGACACAAACGCCTTAACGTTACACTTAACCTTCCCTTAGGAACCACCAGTTTCCTGTAATAAACCGATTGCCATCATGGTGCTACATGAGTTACGACCACAGTGAGTTATTGATTAGAAATAGTTAGTCTATCACTGGGTGAAGGCGCTCAGTGTTAAACTGAGGTCGACTGCAACCACAATAATACTTAGAGGGAAAACAGAAGTCCAGGAAACTGACCTTCAGTGACGTTTTTGACGTACTTATTTACAGATAAAAACGTGAATGTAACACCGGTACCACTTACTTTTACGCTTTTTAAGCCATTACATCCCATTCCAGAATCTGGACCAGTCATTAACAACCGAATTTTGTAACGACATTTCTTTTTTAAATTGGCTGGAGGGTTGAACAAAACTTCAAATCCATAATAGTCATAATTTTCGCATTTCAAAAGGTCTGAGGAATATGTTCCTGTCACAGACTTTATCACTAAATTATTACTAGAATCCTTTATTTCCAGTGTGATAATCGTGTAAGTGTTGTTCTCACTGCCAAACAAAGACAGGCCATGAAAGTTGATGTCTTTGTCTACTCTAAATTCAATCTCGTCCCAGCAGTTTACCCCGTCATACCTCCAAGAACAGCGGTTCATGGAAATATACCTGTTACAACGCTGAATGACTCCACACGCGTGTCTTGGAGTGTTTAAAAAGCTCGTAGCAGACTGAGGCAAATCAGAGCTGAAAGCCTTGAATAGGGTGATGATTTCGTCAGGAGTGATAATTTTTGTATCAAGAACGACATCCGCAAATTCTTTTTGGGTCATCGCTGGAAAGCCTATTGCTTTGATTACTTCTTCTCCAAGAATTCTTCTTTTTCGCTCACCATCAGTCGCTAATCCCTGCTTCCGGCATTTCTCTGTAGCCCACCGATTACAAGCTTTAAACAACTCTACTTCCCTGATGTCTATCGATTCTCTGGACACTAACTCTTCGAGTAATGACTTCTCAATTAATTCAAATCCATTCGATTTTAAAGACGCTTCGGTCTCAGTGTCGACCACTTTCCAGCATCTATCAGTAAGACTCTTCTCTTCGTATTTCCGTGCGATTGTTAAGATCAGAAAGACATTAGACGGATGTAAACTGTCTTGCAGAAAATCGTTGCATTTATCAGCAAGCGAAGGAACTATGTACTTCTTGGCCAAGTAGAGTACTCGTAGTACATTACTTCCGCTTAAGTTTACTTCATCGCTGTACAGGAAACGAAAGAACTCCAACAAACTCTCGTAATCACAGTCAGGCACTTGAATAGTGCCTTTAGTCTCCGCTAGCTCACCGTAAAACATGGCTTGAAACACAGGACTGCCAATCGAAAGCACAAACTTGTGAGCAGCGATCAATCGATTACTTTCACTTTTGCCGTCGCTTCCTCGAACAACAAACCTTACATCGCTCAAGTGTTCATTATTGAACATAAATTTGGTTCTCTCTCTGACGGTGGGTTTTGGTGTTTGCCAGTTAGCTTGAACAGCCATGATCGCTTTGGACAGTGGTACTTGTGGACAATGATAACGATATACCTGCCAACTTTTTCTGAGATATAAGCGTGAGATTTTTATCCTGGGAGTGCTGGGATTTTTTGAAGACGACAAGATCATTTCCGAAGATTCCCGAATAACTCCGAGGTCTTCCGAAGAAGTCCGAAGACGTCCGAAGTCTGCCGAAGGCGAAGTTATCGAGTCCCAGTCTTAGGACGCGTATAAACGCGAGCTTGCTCCCAGTGCTTTTCACTTCAAAAATCAGAGATCGCGAGGAAGGTATTGTCATTTATTCATTTTGCACATGGTTTTCGTTCCTTACATGGGTCTGAGTTAACATATTTTTGGAAATTGTGTCAAGCAAGACGGCAGCAACTCACATTTTTCAATCAGGTTTGAGAAATTGGCCCGCAACAAGCGTGAGCCGGTGTGAGATCGAAGTTTTCAACCCGCAGGCGTGAGACTCACGCCTAAGGCGTGAGAGTTGGCAGGTATATAACGATGGGTAGCAAATTATTTCTTTTCTTTGCCCTAAGACAGCGCCCACTTTAGTAAGTTGCGCCTAAAGACGTCACGCGATTCAGAACATTCCAAACACATTTATTTGAAGAATCCCTGCTAAAACACATCTCTCTTCGCTTCCCCTAAGAGCGCAATCAGAGTTCTAATATATAGATTTAGCCAGGGCTAAAAGCGAAGCTGTCGATA
Source organism: Porites australiensis (assembly GCA_022179025.1). Taxonomy (NCBI): domain Eukaryota; kingdom Metazoa; phylum Cnidaria; class Anthozoa; order Scleractinia; family Poritidae; genus Porites; species Porites australiensis. Next base: position 99,945 of record BOPM01000838.1, on the reverse strand, counting down.
ATATTTATAGTTTGATCAAACAAATTAAAATCCTGTAATGTTAAGCGGCGAAGGCAACGCCGGACAATGGTGGAAAACAACAATAGGTCTAATTTGCAAAAAAAGCAACTTTGCAAGTGCAACACACTTTTTTGTACATTTCTTTGCCGTTGCTTTGCACGACTATAACGTGAAACTTCCAGAAACTTCTTAGCTACACGTTTTATGGAGGAAATGTAGTACGTGTTGTCATTCACTTTTTTTTCACTGCCGTTCATTTTCACCTTGCATTGGTGGCCGCTAACATTTCCCATTTTGTCACCGCCGCTACAAAATTTTCATGTTGTTGTTCCAACAAAAAAATGCCTCCTTTGTTTTTTTATCTCTCGCTCTAGACCTCCAGCTCTGTCGCCCTTTTTCTCGTTGAGCTTCTCTGGCCTGCCGCCTACTTTCTCTTTTTCTGTGTCTTTCTCCTGCTCTATATTCCAAATTTGTGGACATGACAATAATTGATCTTAACTAAATACTTTAATTAGACAACACGGATACAGAAACAATGTCAACTTTCCATTTTCGTCTTGATTGACTCTTTAGTTGTCTCTGCTTTACAAGACGCCGGTGGTTATGCGATTTCCCGCCAAAATAACCTCGAGTTGCATTTGGGTTGCTATACCTGTTGATTGAGTTATTTTACATTGGTATGCCTGTGATGCGGACGGACGGACGGTCGGGCTGGCGGTCGGTCGGTGTACGGTCACGTGATTACCAAATTTTCTCGGATGGGTAGATTACTTAATTTTCTTACCCCATGGGGCTCTGCTGGCGCGCTTCGCGCGCGAGAGCTCCGCTATCAATCCATAGTTAATTAAAGTTAGCTTCGTTAGCTTTTTTGGGCTTGACCGTGCACAACGTTCAATAGCATTCCTATCATTTCGAGGTTATTGACCAATAGAAACATTGCATTATTTTATTCAGTCATAATTTGTGAACAGAAAACAAAGGATTGTGCACTGTCAGGGAGCTTCCAACCCAAGCTACCGCGCCATTGTTTTCAACTTTGATGTTTGTCGGGTTTCCTAATCAGCCTCCTCTACTGACTATGATCAATCGGAGATTAACAGACCATTGTCCTAAAACGAGTTAATTTTTTTTTGCAATCGACCAGGTGGATTAATTGAGCCCTTCTCCACGTTTTGTTCCACAATTAAACTCTTCAAAACATGTTTATTTAAGGTGACTCCGTAACTAATACTAGAGCATTTTGCTGTGAAAAAGTTTCCGTCATAACTTTTTCAATTTTAACGCGATGGCTGCGAAACTTTGAAAAAACAACAGATATCATTCGGCAATAATACAAAATATTCCGATTTCATTGATGGTAAATATTTCTTGAGAAATTAGCGCTTAAAAGGACCCTACTGTTCAAGGAAAATCGCGTCTAGCAAAAAAATCTGCTAATATTTTTTACTGAAATTTCTGGTATCGGCTTTAATTGATATAATAAATATGCCAGAGGAATTTCAGAAAAATCGTTGGAGCAGAAGTCCGTAACTAAAAGTCGCTCAAAATTCAGCTGTGAAATTGTCTTGGAATTTCAAAAATAAATTACTATCTGGTGGAAGGAGCCACCAGTTTGAATTTTCCGGACAAGTAAATTCAACTTTTCTAATTCTTAAAACAAAAGCCGATTGCCTATCGTGCTATTCTTTAAAAGGTACTTTTTAGTTTTAGAAGCACTATAAATTGCTCCAAACCTTGCTCTGAAGTAGAATGACTTGTTCTTCGACAGTTTTGGCAGGTTTGGCTCAAACTACTGCTGCATACATTTTGATCTATTGCAATGCATTGTCAACGACTTTTACGGCTGTTCGTTGCTTCCAACTCAGGAAAAAAGTATTGAGATTGGACGCTACCTCGTATCAGAGCTCAGATAGAACTGTCCAGCACCTTTGTTTATGACTACAACATGAGCACGAGCGGCAGTTCTGCGAGGAATTCGCACCTCAGCCAGGGGGGACGAACAACAATGATGACCATGCCTGTGAACCGAATAACATCATAGTGCAAAATAGAATTATCGGAAAAATACTGCCCGTGAATAAATTTACAACTTTGAAATTTTTGTCACTCCTTCCTTCAATGAATGGGTATTTTTTTCTTCATTATTATGTTTTGCTCTGCAATACATGTTTATGCAGATCGGTTCACAGACATAGGCATCATTGTCATTCGTCCCCCCCTGGCTGAGGTGCGAGTTCCTCGCAGAGCTGCCGCTCGTGCTCATTTTCTGGTCATAAAAAAAGGTGCTGGACAGTTCTATCTGAGCTTCGATACAAGGTAGCTTACAATCCCAGTACCTTTTTCCTGAATTGGAAGCAACGTACAGCAGGAAAAGCCGTTGAGGATGCATTGCAATACATCAAAATGTATGTAGCAGGAGTTTGAACCAAAACTGCCAAGGAATATTTTAAAAATGTCGAGGAAGAAGTCATTCGACGTCAGAGCAAAGTTTGGAGCAATTTATAGTGCTTGTAAAACTGAAAAGTACCTTTTAAAAAATAGCACGATAGGCAATCGGCTTCTGTTTTCAGAGTTAGCAAACACTGAATTTACTTGTCCCGAAAATTGAAACTGATGTCTCCTTCTTCCTGATAGTAATTTATTTTTGAAATTCCAAAGGAATTTCACAGCTGAATTTTGAGCGACTTTTAGTTACGGACTTCTGCTCCAACGATTTTTCTGAAATTCCTCTGGCATATTTGTTATATCAATTAAAGCCGATACCAGAAATTTCAGTAAAAAATATCAACAAAATTTTTTACTAGACGCGATTTTCTTTGAACAGTAGGGTCCTTTTAAGCACTAACTTCTCAAGAAATATTTACCATCAATGAAATCGGAATATTTCGTATCATTGCCAAATGATATCTGTTGTTTTTTGTGAAGTTTCGCAGCCATCGCGTTAAAATTGAAAAAGTTATGACGGAAAATTTTTCACAGCTAAATGCTCTTGTATTAATTACGGAGCCACCTTAATGATGCCTCATGTTGTAGCACCCCTGTCTCTTAAAAGGTAGCCTGCGTAACAGTGGCTTGGAAGTACACAAGCGCCTGCTACGCAGGCTACTTAAAAGTATTCGTTATAGAGTACTAAAGTGATGACGTCATAAAAATGAAATTTCTGAAATTATGGGTTTTGACAGGATATTCTGAAAGAACAATGTCCAAAAGGCCTGCTTGCCAAAAATGAGCATTTCAGGGCAAATTTTCTCTGAGATAGTAGCCCAGTTATACTGAAAAAACTCCATACAAACCCTTCTAATTTTTTTTGGGGGTCGACCCAAAAAAAATTTAGAAGGATTTGTATGGAGTTTTCTAAGCATAACTGGGCTACGATCTCAGAGACAATTTGCCCCCAAATGCTCATTTTTGGCAAGTAGGCCTCTTGGACATTGTTCTTTCAGAATATCTTGACAAATCCCATAATTTCAGAAATTTCATTTTTATGACGTCACAATTTAGTACTCTAATCCCTTCTTTGCTGCAGTTACGTCACAGTGATTTTTCTACTTTCCGTTTGGTGACGTTAGTTCAGTTTCCTCCCATCACGTGTCAGCCCTGCTCATCTTTAGCAAGCGGGTATGATGAGGGTTGTTGTTCAATAACATACGTCGAAAGG
>BOPM01000838.1:77727-88573 GCA_022179025.1 Porites australiensis | reverse complement strand
TCAAATCTCTCGCCTTCCGGACCTTGCATGCATTAATAGCTCCCGCCCCTCTTTTCTTGGTTTCTTCCCTTTGGCCCGTTTTCCGTTGCAAAATATCAATTAGTGTTGCGCATGATTTGATTGATTTGCCCCTATTTTACCGCTTTCCAGCTTTTTTATGAACGTCCATCTCCCTCCCTTTCCTCTCCCACCTCCCCTCTCTTATTCTCCCGTGTCCCACCCGCCTGTTCTCCCCCGGCGCAGACTAAACTGACTAGTCAGGTGCAGTTGCAGTTAGTTCTTCAGAGTTTATGTGATCACGTTAAACGAACGACTAGGGTTATCTTGCTAAATTCATTCAACCTTATACTAACAATTGTTGCGTTTAAATGCTGACCGTAACCTCGTAGGGGAAATGCTCACAGGGTGGACAGAAAAAGCGCCACAAGGACTGTCTCAAAGCGTCGCTGAAAAGCTTTGACATAGATGATGAAACCTGGGTGACCCTGGCTCTAGAGCTGACCTGCCTGGCATAGCAAAGTCAACAAAGGCATTGTCTTTTTCGAGCAAAAGAGGATAGCAGGGGCTTTGAGGAAGCGTGAGCTGCGCAAATCCAAAGAGATCTCCTTGACACCTGCTCAAGAAACTCACCAGGGTCCTGGAATGTGCCAGTATTGGATTGATCAGCCACAGCCGGAAACACCGCACCTAATCCCTCTCCCACGTGATGTTCTTGGTCATCGTCGACAACATGTGTTCCGACATCATGTGTTGGAAAAAACTTCTTCTGTCGTGCTACGCTACATTTTGTTATGCCATAGCACTACTACCAGGAGCCTTTTCTTAGTTACCCGCAATGTATCGCACTTTTTTATGAGTTATTGCTAACGTTTAAGGCTATCTTATTCACAGTCTCACTCCTCCTCATAGTTAAAGTTCAAATAATGGCATGATTCAGAACGTTTTAACATTCCGAGACAAGTCTTGACCCAATAGAGAGTCCTTAAACGCTTCGAGATCGATCTTATCCAATATACCCTCTTTGCATAATTCTACGGGCACTTAAATCAAGGTGGCAAAGAGGGGGTGGTAGGGGGTACCTATCAGGCATCACAGCGATTTTTTTCAAGCAATCACGCATCCGAAAAATAAAATAAAATATACAACTACATGAACAAGTATCCTATTATTATATAATTTGATCTGTGGAAATCAGAGGTCAAGGATTGACGAGAAAAAACATGAGGGCAAGAATTTGGTGTCATAACTATCTATAAGTTATGTCTCTGGTGTTAGTTTCAAATGATATTAACGATCACGGAAATTTCAAAGGAAAAACACGACGGAGTCACGCGTTGTGAAAATAGAAAATCCAGTTATGGGTTCCTGAAAATCACACATCACGCTGCTATCCCCAATCACGCTTCACGCGGCTAATTTGGCCCCGATTATAACACGCATCACGCCGGATAATTTGGGTCCCATCTCGCGTCACGAAAAACTCCTATGCCACCCTGTTAAATTAAACACATTTTTTTAAGAACGGATTTCTTCTCTATTTTTTATTGATTGGCTGTACCAGCAATGTATTTTTAATTTAGGATTTTGAGTTGAATAAGGAATTAAACCATATATAATTAGAACAATAGCCTGGCTCCCGAGTTCCCTGCTTGTTTGGTTGTATTTTTGGCATGGTGTAAATAACAATAATACTACTCTGACATACACTGGCACCCAGGGAATTTCCCTCTTCAGTACTTGATGGATTATTAAACATCTTCCGATTCACCAGCTTATCGCACTCCCACACTGATTTTTAAGCAAAAGAAAGACTGAAGATGATGTGAAATTGGAATGACGTCATAAGCATGAAAGGGCCTGGGAAGAAGGATTGGACAAAGCCGCCATTTTGTTTGTGACTGTTGGTCCAACCTCCCTCGCTTTAAGTCATTTTCAACCGATCATTCGCATAGTGGAGAGACTTCGAGGAACTGAACGAAACTACGGTAAGTATTAACCAATATGTGTTTTTTTCGTGGTGAGAGTTGAATGTTTCCAGAAATGACTCCGAACTCTTGCATTTTTAAAAGTGAGGAGCAGCAGATAAAGCCTGGTTCTCATTAACCTGAGATGAGGCTCTATTTTCGTTTCTCATTATAAGCGACCGTCCTACTTGGTACTTCAACATAGCCGCCGATACTGAGAACTGAAATCGCTGGCAACAGAGAAGGTCCGATCCCTATCTTTACCTCCGCCGTGTCTACGAAGATGAACTCGAGTCAACTTCGCAGGCATACCGGCGGTATCAGAACGGCCGTTCTTTGAGTCGTCACGCAATGTTGCGTGATGACACAAAGAACGGCTGTGACGCAGATGAGAATCACAGGGCTTCAAGTGTCCCTATATTTTCTATATTTTGAAACTTTCCCTGTGTTTCCCTATTTGGTTTGTAAATGCCCTATAGTCCCTATAATTCCATCAGAAAAATAAAAATAGACTGAAGTTCATGAACTTCTGTTGGTGGAATGTGACAAAGACAGTGAATTTTTCGGACCATCCAAGACCAAACTGGTAATAAGTTTATTATTAGTGCATGTAAGCGCACTTACAGTCAAACCAGGTCAAGCGTACCCCCCAAGAACCCATTAATGAATTTGTTATTCAAAAGTTGAATCCGTTGCTAGTTGTAGATTTCAAATGGAAGGGGATCGATCAATAATTGGTTACTTTTAAAGCAGTCAGTAGGAAAATAAGAATTTCCAATCTGTGATGAGGTATCTCTAATAATGTGCAAGGTTAAAGCTCAGTCTCACAGAATGACTGTACCATTCTCAAGTCTAATGTTGCTCCTTTAATTGCAACGGAAGACAAAACCAATGCTGCAAATGTTAAGATAAGATTCACGTAGAGAACCAGAACCGTGGTCTTGCCTAATCAGAAAGTGACACTTTAAATTAACCGAATATGGGCAAGCAAAAGGAATTACATTTAACGACACTGTGCTCCACTCCAAAGATTCACCTTATCCACAAAAAAGTGGAGGGTATCAGTCGTCAAGTACAATTCTCCATACGTGGTTTAATTTTGTTGGTGTAGCTTCGAGTTGAAGCTATAATTCCTTCTTTTAAGTTTGAATCTGTAAATCACTCTTCATGAGAATTCTACATCTTGCGAGCATCCCCAAAACTCTGGGCCCAGCCCAACAAAACATAGCAGGGTGTCATTGCTTAAAGGGACAAAACAACTCTACATTCAAACATTTTGGAGCAAACTATAGAAACTAAAACCTTTATCAAAAGTCTTTTGAGTTGCAGTATCAAGGTTAACCCTTTAAAAGTGGTCATATTCTGTCAGAAACAAAAACCACCAGAAATCAGTGGGTTTAAAACAAACCAGCTTCATGCCCTCTCAATGTGAGAAAAACTCCACAGCATGAGCTTCCCACCAGAAAATAAAAAGGGGTTTAAACATGAGGTTAAAGTTGTATAGGCATACCAATTTCACTGTTTCACCTTGAAAGAATTCTAACAGTTGCAAAACACAATAACAGCATTTTCACCGTACTTCTTTAGGGTTGGTGTGTGTATTAATCTAGGTACATTTTTTTTGCGTGCTCAAAGTTAGTGACCTTATTCTCTACTAGTGTTCACAATGTTGGACTAAAATGTATTGTGTTCCTTACCTTCTGCAGAGTTGCAAAACTGGCCCTGGATGAAATACGCTTTAAAAAATCCCTATTTAATACTTTCCCTATTATTTTACCATTTTCCCTATATTGGCCCTATATTTTTAAAACATTGTCCCTATATTGAGCCCTATATTTTAGCTTAAGGCCACTTGAAGCCCTGTATCATGGTCGGCGGTGTATGTTGACTATGTTCTTACTGATCTGTTGAAGCAGTCTCGAATCCCAGGGAGCACCGAAAGCATTGCAGGATTTATAATCAATGCCGCAAAAACTCAAGTCTAAATACCGACGGAGTGAGGTTTCTTTTACATATCACAATCCACAGGTCATCATTACAGGGCACTGTTTTATCTGGTGTATTGCTAAGAAACTGAACCAAATAGTTTCTCGTCAATCATAAGTAACATTTTGGATCGAGATTTAATAGGGCCAGGAGACACATTTCGCCCCTACCCCGGGGTATTTGACAGCTCAAGAATCCCTACCCCCGGGACTTTGCGATCCAAGGCTAAAAACATGCTAATGCCCGAAAGGAAGGGGGGGGGGGTTCGCGGGGCTGCTGGGCGCAGCTGGATTTGACTGATGCATTAGGCCCGGTTCAGACACCGAACTTTTCATGAGCCGAACCTGATTCGTTTTAAAGCCAACCCAAATTATTTAGACCGGCTGAATTGATTCAGACGCCGATCTTAATTGCAGCTGAACTAAGTTCATGAAAAGGCGAAAAATGCTCATTTTAGTCAAACTGCTTGCAAAATACGATATAATAATTTATGCATTAGGTTCGGTACATGAAAAGTTCGCCATCTGAATCAAAGCCGTTCCAAAGTCGCTCAAAAGGCGAAATTCCCGGCCGAGCTAGGTGAAAAGAGCAATTAATCAGTTCCAAGTTGAAGCAGGCGTTCCTAATTGATTCAGACGCCGAAGTTTTTATGTACTTTTATTCAATGTATTAGGCTCGGCTCATGAAAAGTTCGGGCCTTACCCTCTCAGGGATGGAGAATTAAAACGTTGCAGCAGCAGATACAGCAGATTCGTTCGGCGTTTCACAAAGTTGAACTTACGTGGTATATAATGCGTAATTAATTTAATTAATTTAAACGTTTGGTCGACTGCGTTTTTTAGGGAGTTTTTAAAAAGCAGCGACGCTTTTGAGCGACGCACGTCAACCGGAAGTATGTACAATTCTTTGCCGTCGTTGCACGTCTACGAAGACGTTAACACCAGACAGCAATTTTCTTCTCTTTTCCTGAACTTCAATACAGTCCTTTAGTATTCAACTCCAGAAAAATTCGTCATTATTTGCTGAATTGAACGAGATGGAATAAGCGCGGTACAGTTTGAAGCAGTGCGAATTCACATTTCAAGTGACGTTTTTGTAGCCATCGCCGTTCATGTTGCTTAATCTTGCTATTAAAGTTCCTATTGCTTTTAATGAACTCCCGCGCGACCCGGTTTTGGCAGATGGGAATGACTACTTTGGTTTGAGGAAGGCCGATCTACCTAATACTCCATCTTAATTAAGCTCCACCCAACACTGAAAAAACCTGTTGCGCCGGCGTTGCTGCGAGTGTCGTTCTTTTCCCAGTTGGAAATGGAGGAATAAACGCAGTGCTTGAAGTTCTTGACGGAACACTTTGAAAGCAGTCCCAGGTGGACCAGAGAATCGAAATTCATTTTAATATAATCCCTTCAAGTGAGGTAATCCGCCGATTCCGGAATCCAAAAAATTTTTGCTTCTAGAATCGGAAATACGGGAAATCTTTGCTCGTGGAATCCGGAATCCTAGACTATGGCGGAATCCATTATTTAACTCAAGGAATCCGGAATACCGCAAACATTCGGAATCCAAATCCAAGTTCCTCTTACAAGGAATCTGAGTAAATGAAATAAATAAATAAGTAAAAATATATAAATTCAAATGGAGCCTGTAGCCGCTCAAACTCACTTCATTTGCATGATATTATACAAAATCGATGTTTCGAAAGACGCCGACGCCTTGCTGTTGACTCTTCATCTACCAACCTCCTATAAAATTCACAGGGTCACGAGCCTATTGTTATGGGCCCATGACAGGATATATAAAACCCAACTTATCAAACTCTTTACTAGATTCTCTTCTTTCCTTAGACTTCCTCAAAGTCCTTTGCTTCTCATTTCCTGTTCCGCTAAACTCGCGTTCGTGAAAAATTTTGAGCTCGACTTTTGAAGAAATGGGACATGAATTTCCCTTTTGGAGCATTCCGTCCGGAAAAACATGTCTACCTTTTCAGATGTTCCGTTGCTCCCGGAAATTTACCACAGGAACGACCACAAAAGTCCTGTTTCAGTTACTTTCCGACCAGATTTTCCGGAAAGGTTTTGTTAATAGTAAAGAGCCTTTGTCTCTTTCCTGGGGGCGGAAAAAAAGTGGTAGAGTGCCTGGAAAGACCGGGAAACGCTGATGGATGTAAGCAAAGTATACAAAGAAAAGTAAACTAATTAGTTAATTACAATCTTCATAAGATTTTGCACTGATCAATTTTACAAGGTTTTAGTCGATATATAGCAGTTAGTACCGAAACATTTCGACTGATCGTACCTCACGGGCGGGTCCACTGTGAATTTCATTAGGGGTCAGTGAAGACCCAGCAGTCCTGGAGTCGGCGTTTAGTCGAATCCCCTGTGATACGCAATTCGGCGACGAGAAACGTACTCTTTCAAAGATCGCGTCCGTAATCAGACTTGTCTTACATTTTTAAGACTGTAAAGGGGGCGCTCTTAATTAACAAACGTCTTTTCTCTGAGGCCCCTGTTTTGTGGCGAAAACATGTCCCCGCGTTTACACGAGATAAACATAGGCACGTTTTACGTGTATGAGCTTTTTTTAATGATTCAGTGTAACTAGATCGCTAATCTACTGTTTCAATACTAAATTAAGACTATTTTTTGTGCGAAATTGAGTATTGCTGTACATTAATGAAAACGAGAACCACTGCGCACAACTTAGTCGATCCTCATACTATAGATTCACTTTTCTTTGTCTTTCCTCCGGAAATCTGGTGCAAAATAAACAAATTTTTTAATTACTATGAATATCAACTCATCAAACGATGCTTAGAGGGAAAACTCGAAAGTTTGAAGGTTTCTTCATGGTTTCTTAAGATAATGGAGTTCGTCCGAATACCAAATAGCTAAGAATTTTCCACTTATCACAGCGTTTGAATCATGAAGATATGTAAAAAGTAATGCTTCTAGGGAGCGTCCTCGATAGGGATAACCTCTGACGTTTCCTTTTATGTATTTTTACATAATAAATATTTGATTTGATTTTTTTCATTTGACCCGTAGCCTTAATAGAAGACAAAAAAATTGTGAAGAATCAAGTTGGCGGTCTCAAAGTGCCCTTTTTTTGGCCTTTTACAATGTCATGTTTACATGCCAAAATCTCGGCTTGTTCCTAACCATCAACTGATAGTGCCTTCAACCTTATTGGCCCCTGCAACACACATTCGCACAGACAAAGCCACAAAGTCACAAAGATACATACGCTCACACCACTGACATATAAAAAATAGCTCAAAAGGGATCCCTTTGCCAATCTCTGACCGAGCAACTACGCTTGCGGATGCTCTGACTGTCTCACCTTGACCGAGTGGACCCGCAATCTTAACTGTTTGTTCTCAATGCACAATTGAAAATTAGTGAATTTAAGTAAAATGGCCAGTTTCAATATAAGCTTAAGCTTAAATGAAAGGCAAAGTAGCTCCGATAAAAAGCACAACAAAAGCTTACGTCTCGTTCTGTTTTTCCCTTTCCGCTGTTGTTTCGCCGGCTTTCTACCGTTTTCTTTATCGACAGTGAAACAAACGAAACTATTCCACTCCATTTCCGAAATGGTTTTCACTTTTTTAGCGAGAAAAACTCTTTGAGTAAAACTTTTCTCGTTGAATGTGTGCGAAGCGGCGCTGCAAGCTGCAATAAAAGGCGGGAATTTTGGCGCGAAACTCACACACCTCTGTGGCTTCTGATTGGACGTATCATTTTTCTTACACGTGAAAAAACATCGTTCGCGATTCTGATTGGACTTATCATTTTTTTCACGTGTGAAAACCATCGTTCGCTCCTCTGATTGGCTAGAACTAATTTGCGTACGAAAACTTACGACATAGCTTTTTGGTGAGTATTTCTCAGTATGTATATAATTATAGGGAAGTTTTCTATTGTTATTATCATCAGCTTACGTTGACTCATACTCCGGCAACGTCGTCAGCCGAACGTTACTGATCAACACATTAATAAATGTTGCCTTTAATTAGTGAATTTAAATTAACTGTTAATCTTGCTTTTAAAATGCCAGACATGGCCGCCTACAAGAGGACTGGAAAGAAGTCGTTCAAGTGTAGCATCTGTAAAAAGTGTTTTAATGCCAAGTCAACTCTAAAAGCTCATCTGAGGGTTCACAGCGACAAGAGGTCCTACAAATGTACTCAATGCGATAAGCGCTTTAAACAAGCAGCAGGCTTAAACAGTCATCGGAAGAAACACAGTGAAGAAAGGCTCTACAAATGTACTCAGTGCGACAAATGTTTCAGATGGTCATCATCTTTGAAAAGACACTTGTTAATACATACTAATGAAAGGCCCTTCAAATGTACTCGGTGTAAAAAATGTTTCCGACGCTTATGTACCCTGCAAGACCATTTGCGGATACACAGTGGAGAAAGACCCTTCAAGTGTACTCGGTGTGAAAAGTGTTTCATATGGCCATCACACTTGAAAAGTCACTTGTTAATACATACCAATGAAAGGCCCTTCAAATGTACTCGGTGTGACAAGTGTTTCAGACAATCATCAGACTTGAAAAGACATTTGTCAATACATACCAATGAAAGGCCCTTCAAATGTACTCAGTGTGAAAAGTGTTTCATACAGTCCTCAGGTTTGAAAATACACTTGTTAATACATAACAATGAAAGGCCCTTCAAATGCACTCAGTGTGAAAAGTGTTTCAAACGGTCATCAGATTTGAAAGGACACTTGTTAATACATAACAATGAAAGGCCCTTCAAATGCACTCAGTGTGAAAAGTGTTTCACATGGTCATCTAACTTGAAAAGACACTTGTTAATACATACTAATGAAAAGCCCTTCAAATGCACTCGGTGTGAAAAATGTTTCCGACACTTACGTACCCTGCAAGACCATTTGCGGATACACAGCGGAGAAAGACCCTTCAAGTGTACTCGTTGTGAAAAGTCTTTCATACGGTCATCATACTTGAAAAGACACATGTTAATACATACTAACGAAACGCCCTTTAAATGCACTCGGTGTAAAAAATATTTCCGAAGCTCATCTCACTTGCAAGTCCATCTGCGGATACACAGTGGAGAAAGACCCTTCAAGTGTACTCAGTGTGACAAATGTTTCACCCGGAAACAGACACTGGTTTATCACAAGAAAAAATTCCATTCTGATTCACCTCACAAATGTGAATCATGTGGTAAAGATTTCACTGATGACAATGATCTTAAGAGACATGATTGTGAGAAAAGATCTGCTAGAGACAAGGAAAGATTCACTTGCTGGATGTGTGATGAATACTGCTACGATCATTGTGGATATCTTTATCACATGTATAAACACATGCAAGGATAAATGGAGTTACAAAAGGCGTCCATACATAGAGACCAGAAATACTATACAACAACGATTTATGATGGCGTGGAGGGCTTTGAAAAATGACCTTTAAGACAGTGGTACTAACGCTGCGGGTTTACGAGGTATATTTCGGTTTCAGTTCGTCCTTGCAGTCTCGCACACAGTTTGTAACTGAACAATTCTCAATGTTTGTAGTTTGGTTTCAGTTTAGTCTCAGTGTGATTCAGTCAACACAGAGGTTTGTTTATAATGGTTATATTTAGTTAAGGCTTAATCACGTTGGTGGGTGCAATGATCACAACACAGTTAACAATACTTACTCCGCTATACATAGTAACTTTGTTTCTCTGTTGAGGTGGGATACGTAATTATGGAACTTTGTAAGATTTAGACTGAAATTCAAAGCCGTTCAACACTGTTATGTTGCTTTGTTCAATTTGTTTTATACGAATATCGCAAAGTGCCGCCTATAACGCCGCCTATACCTCTAAACATATAAGCCTCCCTTTAATTGTAAGTTGAAATAAATTCGATTTAGAATGACGCCTAAAGCTTGATTAAAACAGAAAATGCAAAAGACACCGCTATTGCCTTTTTTTGAAGCTTTCTTTTTTTTTTTTTTGGTTTTAAACCCCTTTGGATATAAGCCCTCCGCTTATAACTACTCCTAAAACTCCTTACAAAGCTTCAAGGCTTATAAGCGGCAGTTTACAGTAAGCTCTCGTTAATATACTGGTAATAACATGAAACGTATTTTAGGCTGCCTTTGTTAAAGTTTAATTTGTCTTGACACAACTGGTTAACCAGGCTAGTACGAGAACCCGTTTATGCGTGTCCGGACAAATTTTTGAACGGACAACGACAAAAACTTGAACGGATCAATCAGCCTTTCGTTTACATGTATACATGACCCGTGGGACCATGTAAGTTATTGAACGGCAAACTGTGCAAGTTTTGAGCTGACCCAAGACGGTCAATTTTTTTGACCGGTACGGCTTCACTTTTACGTTGGCTCACGCCGTGTAAACACCTGAACCGTGTAAATTTTTTTCGCATTTTGCACGGTAAATGCTTCGAACCTACTTACTTGATAAAAAAAAAATCCATTCCAGGGCTGACACTGTCAAATATTTGGACGGACTCGGAATCAGTTTAGGTTTCTAAGGAACTACCCACCTACCCTCCCTTAAGCCAACATTTTACCCTCAGTGTGTTAATGCTAGCTTAGGAGAGGGGTAGGTGGGTAGTTTCCCGGAAACCTAAATTTATCCGGACTCGTGTAAAAAGTACTGTAACATTTGACACTGTGTAAACGGATTGCACAGGTAGCAGTAAAATTCATTCTTTACTCAAAACTTGCCCGGACCCATGTAACAAAGGTCTAATACATTTCATTTATTTTCACTTCGTTAAAGCTGTTGACCATTGAACTGTTCCTGTTGCGTTGAAAAAATTAAAAGACACAGTCAAGTGTGTACATTGTTAAGTTGTTTAGACTAGGGGGAAAGAGAGGCGGAGGGGGGGGGGGGGGGGGGG
>BOPM01000838.1:49225-58839 GCA_022179025.1 Porites australiensis | reverse complement strand
CCCCTGTACTTTATGACCGGTCCCTAAGTATTAACTGTTTTGTTTTTTCCATATTAGGTGAGAATTGAATGTTTCCAGAAGTGACCCCAAGGAGGGACCCCATGACCAAACGCTAGCATTTTTCAAAGCGAAAGGGGCGGCAGTCACTCAGTTTCTCTGATCACGATTACCTGTCACTGTTTTCCCCAGGGACAAAAACAACATTTTTTTTCCGATAATGGTTAGGACCAGGAGCTACAATGTTTATCTAACTGGAGCATGGTGATTAAGCTGTATTTTGACACCGTGGAAAGTTACACGTAAACTGACACCTAAAAAAACACTTCTGTTACTAAATGGGTCCGGAATGGTATTTTGTGGAGTTTCTCAGTGTTACCTCCAGGTGCAAAACTCGACATAATGCTACTTAAATCAGCCAGAAACGGCAAGGTGATTTTAATTTTTAGACTTCATTTATTCTGATCGATTCACTGATACATTAGCTTTGGATATTGCTGGTTTTCAGTATCACCCCATTCAAAATAGATCAAAATAAAAATCAAAACCGTTCAATTGACAAAGTCCAGAATCTGGGAAATGAAAGGAGGTAAATGCAAAGACCCTCGCCAAGATTCAGGTAATAATAATAATAATAATACACTTTATTTAAAGAGGGTAGCACGGAATAGTTACAGAAACTAGTAAACTTGTGGCCCTCTATCTAAATTAAAATTACAAAAAACATAAGATTCAGAATATACAAAGTCAGTAAGTACAAAATAAATAAAACTAAGGAAATATAAAAGTTTTAATGATACGGCTAGTGAAATACATACAAGAATATGATTAAACTATGAAATAGTTTAATTCCTGCTGCTCTTTAAATAAGATATTTCGATAATTATTCTTAAAGGATTCTAGTGATACTGCATTTCTAAGGTCTAGACTTAAGCTGTTCCAGAGTTGGCAAGTAGAAACTGCGAACGACCTACCGCCTTCGGTGACCCGATTAAATTTTGGGCAAATAAAATTTATATTACTATATCTAGTTACACGACTATGTTGCTGACTGTTGAGTCTTAAGGAGTCTTCAATATATAAGGGAACTTCACCCTTGATGCGTTTATATGCCACACAACATTTAGCTATTTTCACTTCTTCATAAAAAGGAAGCCACTGTAGACTATTAAAAAGCTTAACACTAGACGCCTGGTTATTACCTTATTCACCTTTATTTTCGCGGGACTTAAATTTCGCGAAAATTTTCTCGGCACATCTCGCGAGTCTTTAATTTCGCGATCGCGGAGAAAAATTGTGTTTGCAGCGAATTTAATTTCGCGAAATTGACGATTAAGTGACTTTATTTTTTCTGTTTTACAAACATTGTACGTTAATCAACAATTGAAACAAAACCAATATGCTGTCCCTTAGCGGCAGCTCTAAAAGTCAGTCTTACAGTAATAAAAAAAAGTCTTCTTGTTCTTCCGAGTCATTATCGAGTATCGAGAGTATCGTTACATGTCCTTTCTAGGAGATGTCAATAGAACCTTCATTCTCTTCAAATGGATCCTCAGAGGGGGAGACTAAACGATTCATCTAATAGTTGGGCGATGCCGGGACAGGATGGTCAATACGACGACTGTACAAGGGATGTATTGGAGGAACTGTGCTCAGATGCCGAAGAAGAACTTGAGGCGAATCTTGACACTGATTAACATCTAAAGTTGATAGATGATAGCTCCTTGTACTAACACCTTGTGTTAAAAATTGTTTAGGACCCTTGAAAACACAAATACATGATTTTTCTCTGTCCATCAAATTTCGAGAGATCAAAGTTCGCGGTCGTTATTTTTCGCGGGTCTTTAAGTTCGCGAATTTTTTAAAATAGCGAAAATCGCCAATTTAAGAAGCCGCGAAAATTAAGGAGAATAAGGTAGCGTCGGAAATTACCCAGTAATCAGAGGAATATTTCGTATACGAGATATCGGAAGAAATGTTTTATCCAAATTTATAGAGATTTGTATGGAGACGCCATGCTGGTGCTCATCCGGATCGGCACCAACATGGTGGACGGAAACCAACAGAAACATCTGTTAGCGAGTTTTGCTACAAAAGCGTGAATTTATTCTTCGAGGAACTCATAAACATTAAAAGTAATACTTTTCTAATGCATAAACTGTTTAGATAGCAAAATTCCCTGAAATAAGTCATTTTTTAATCTACATGACATCTCTCTTAGCCGTTATGTAAATAACGCGTCACGCAAAAGCTTAGAAATTCAAGCGTACTCTATCACAAAACCAAGAACTCTTTTGAAGCAAAAATTTGTATGGAAAGTAGTTTTCAGCTGCTCTAATACATCGTGAAAGTAAAATCTCGGTAGGATCGATAGTTTGTTGTTTGAATTTTAGTGACATCAGGTGAAAACCAACAATAGCCACACCTGAGAACAGGACATCGAATTTGATGAGAATCAAACTAAGAAAATTTTAGTTAAAAATTAACCAGGATAAATTGAAAGAGGATGATATAATGGAAAAGGAATATTTGATTGAAACTATTAGAAATTTTTTTTTTTTTAGCTCTCATAGTCAAATACTGATATAGTTGACTGACTCCAGCTTCGAAAAATTCAGCATTTTGTAAGATAACCCAAACAACCAACCGGTACAAAGAACCCACACAAAAAATGTCGCCGGTAAAAACTCAACCAAAACCTTCCTTTTTCTTGCTTTTAAAATGTTAGACATGGCGGCGGAGAAGAGGACTCGAAGAAAGTCATTCAACTGCAGCACCTGTAAAAAGGCTTTTGATACACAGTCAGCTCTAAATGTGCACATGAAAATTCACAGTGAACAGAGACCCTACAAGTGTAGCCAATGTAACAAGTGCTTTAAACAAGCATCAGTTTTATACAATCACCTCAGGGTACACAGTGTTGAGAGACCCTACAAGTGTAGCCAATGTAACAAGTGCTTTAAGCAAGTAACTGGCTTAAACCAGCACGTCACAGTACACAGTGATGAGAGACCCTACAAGTGTAGCCAATGTAACAAGTGCTTTAAGCAAGCATCAGTTTTATACAATCACCGCAGGGTACACAATGATGAGAGACCCTACAAGTGTAGCCAATGTAACAAGTGCTTTAAGCAAGTAACTGGCTTAAACCAGCACCTCACAGTACACAGTGATGAGAGACCCTACAAGTGTAGCCAATGTAACAAGTGCTTTAAGCAAGTAACTGGCTTAAACCAGCACCTCACAGTACACAGTGATGAGAGACCCTACAAGTGTAGCCAATGTAACAAGTGCTTTAAGCAAGTAACTGGCTTAAACCAGCACCTCACAGTACACAGTGATGAGAGACCCTACAAGTGTAGCCAATGTAACAAGTGCTTTAAGCAAGTAACTGGCTTAAACCAGCACCTCACAGTACACAGTGATGAGAGACCCTACAAGTGTAGCCAATGTAACAAGTGCTTTAAGCAAGTAACTGGCTTAAACCAGCACCTCACAGTACACAGTGATGAGAGACCCTACAAGTGTAGCCAATGTAACAAGTGCTTTAAACAAGCATCAGTTTTATACAATCACCTCAGGGTACACAGTGATGAGAGACCCTACAAGTGTAGCCAATGTAACAAGTGCTTTAAGCAAGTAACTGGCTTAAACCAGCACCTCACAGTACACAGTGATGAGAGACCCTACAAGTGTAGCCAATGTAACAAGTGCTTTAAACAAGCATCAGTTTTATACAATCACCTCAGGGTACACAGTGATGAGAGACCCTACAAGTGTAGCCAATGTAACAAGTGCTTTAAGCAAGTAACTGGCTTAAACCAGCACCTCACAGTACACAGTGATGAGAGACCCTACAAGTGTAGCCAATGTAACAAGTGCTTTAAGCAAGTAACTGGCTTAAACCAGCACCTCACAGTACACAGTGGTGAGAGACCCTACAAGTGTAGCCAATGTAACAACTGCTTTAAGCAAGTAACTGGCTTAAACCAGCACCTCACAGTACACAGTGATGAGAGACCCTACAAGTGTAGCCCATGTAACAAGTGCTTTAAACAAATACTGGCTTAAACCAGCACCTCAGGGTACACAGTGATAAAAAGCCCTACAAGTGTAGCCAATGTAACAAATTTGAGTTGAAAACGGGTTTAGAAAGGTGTCTATAATGATATTGTATAATAGGAAAAGTAAGAAAAATTAAAAAATCCATCTCCAGCTGATGATTTCAGTATAGATGTAAGACCAAAACTGAAAAAAAAAATTTCAACCCCGAGGAAATAAATTGATGTTGCATAACCAACAGCAAATTTACAAATGCGTATTGAATAACATTTTGTACAGGAAAACAGGTTACCCGTTGGTGCTTGAAGAAAGTATTTAATGACACACAGGCCAGTCCCATATGCTGGAATATGGTCTTCATCTTTGTGAAGGATCCACCAGCAAATAGTGTAGCCATGCAGATGAGGAAATTCCCAGCCAGTAGCTTGGTCCCTGGCATTAAAGGTTGACTGGTCCAGGTAAATTCCTTCCTGCAACCAGGGTTGCTGCATGTTGTCCTGATGTTGTCCTGCGGTTCCAGACTGAGTTGCTGTCGCATCAGGCTTGTTTCCAGTGCGGCAGAAATGGCAAACCTGGAAGAGCAGAAGGAGATTGGATAGGAACACTATGTGTTTCGGTTCCGTCCTTATGTCGTTGTTACTTGATAGTGGAATACTGCAATAAAGACAGAGAAATGCACACAATGTACAATATAGGAACAAAACTTCAATGGCCTTCAATGCCTTTTTAAGCAAGAACCATATTCTATTTTTGTAGGAGTAAAATTGTCCAACAGGGTACTGGAATCTAAGTGAGTCCCTGATCGTACTATTTCAGTCAAGGATCCAGTGGAGGGGCCTGTACCCCCCTGTTTTTAGACAAAACTAAGGGCTGAAGGGCCGCAAAAAATTATTTTTAGACTATATAAGGTTTAGTTATAATCTGTAAAAATTCTTATTATTTTTACCTCCTGTCATTTGTTTCCTTGTCTTCATCCTCTGTTTCTGTATCCCCTCCGCTTTCACTAAAGAACTCTACATCACTGGAAAAGTCAGGTTCTTCCTCTATCGTTTCAGTGTCATCCTCTTCTTCAATATCTTGTTCTTCACTGATACATGTATCTTGGTTGCCAGTGTCACAAGACTCCTTACTCTTTACGTTTTCTTCTAACCCTTTGTTTGCAGCCTCCCGAAGTTTTCGGGTCAACAACTCAACTAATAAAAAAAGTGTGGATGTCAATAATATTATAAGAATAAAATTCCCTCAGCAAAGAATAGGTTTGAGGAACAAAAAACTCAAAATCAAATCTCTAACATTATGTGACCATACAAATAACACATACATGTAAATAGGGCATCACATGGCTGAAGCTTACCTTTACGCTTTAGCTGCCTTTTTTTGTCTTTTGATGTCTTCAGGGATTGTCGCACTGAACTACACTGGCCTTTTAAAAGTTCCATTTCATGGCTGAGGATACTACATCTCTGATCTGCCAGTGTCTGTGTTGATTTATCCTGTATTATAAAATTAAAAAAACTATGGTTTATCTTTTAAAATAAATACCAAGAATATCAACCTGTAAGAAAGAAATTAATGCTTATTATTATTATTATTATTATTATTATTATTATTATTATTATTATTATTAGTAATGGTAACAGGACTGAGTGGAGTCCAATTCGGTCTGTAATCATACGAGTGATTAGCAAAATCGGATCTTTATAATTACAAAACAGGATACATACTACTTGTGTAAAAGGTTCACTCTCTTCTGCATCTTGGACATAACAAAAGTCTTCGTGTACCAACAACAAAAACAAAAAACAAAACCAAATTGGCCACTTCCATCACTTTTCACTAATGATGATCTAGTAGCATAATGAAATGGAAAGTTACATGACTGTAAATGAATATTGCTTTGCAGTAAGGAATGTACCATGTTGGTGCTACATGTAGCTTCAGGTTCCAATCCAGATTGCTCTTGAAAGCCACCATTACATCTCCCATGTTGGCCCTGTGAAAACCAATGATAATAATTTTTTTCTTTTTTGCTGCTATACTAATGTTGCGTCATTCACCCCAGTGTTTACTAAAGGATATGAACCTCTGATCACAGGATTTTCTTTGGTAAGCGTTGCTTTGGAGTTCAGTCGTACTACTACTAGTAATGTCCTAATAAGGAATATCAATAACAAGCTATTAATTGACAAGGATTTAGTCACGACCCTCCATTGCACTCAAACTATAAAAGATTACACAGCATCTCACCTCCTCCGATTGACTGCTTGTAGAGGGGTTGATCTGGATATCTTGTGAGCTTACCCAAGCACACCCAAGTATACCCTGCAGTTGAAATTCTTACCGCCTGAATGCTTGTCGCTTCTGGTTCTTGCAGTGTTTTGAGGCGAGCCTTCGTAGATCTAGTAATCTGTGAAAAACAGCAAAACAATTGTGTTTTCTTTAACTTTGATGGTACGGGGACCAATTATGAATCACAGAAAAAAAAATCACATGAAATGTCTCGAGCAGGTGTGACAATACTTTCTTACCATTCGCGCTTCCCTTCTCTTTTTAGATGGCGGCTCGTCATCTTCTCCTTTCCGCTTAGCGTGTATTGATGGGAAAACACAAACCCCAATTTCATCTTTCTTTAAATCTCGCTTTAAGTTGACTTCTTTGTATAACGGCCTTTGAAAGTCGTCTGGAGTAAAGTAGGGAACTTAAGAACCACGACGAAGTTCACGACGACGACGTCTGTTGACTGGGAAAGGACTGGAACGAGAACGTCAGTTTCGGCGGGAAAAAGGAAACTTAAGATGCAGTCGATCTAGTCCAGCTGTTATCGACCAAAAATATAGCGAATTGTTCACTTTTATGATAAAAGCATGAAACTTTGCCAGATTACAACCAACCCTAAGACTAACATTTCTGGATATGGAACCAAGCCAAATTCAACACTGAACACGAGTACTGCGCAGGCCCTAAAATGGCCTACATGAAAACGAGGCTGACAGTGGAAATGCTTCTAAAATACCGGTTTTTAAGTGGTTTGGTAAATAAAACTTGTAGATATCGTCGATTTTTAAGTGGTTTTGTAAATAAAACTTGTAGATATCGTGGAAGAAGACATTTGCTTTGCTGTCATGTTATCTTTGGTGTCACGTGACCCTTTCTTCCAAATATGGCGAAGCCGCTGCTGGGTGTCCTGTGCTGGAGCTGTCTTCTTTGCATTTGAGCGTTTTAAGGGGTGAGAATGGGCACCGATTCACACAATTTTAAATGATAACACTCTTGCAACTATTTTCCAGTTATCTAGAGTTGGATTTGTTTTCATACAAATGTCAATTACCACATGAAAACAAGGCAAGAATCTTTTAAACTGTTTGAAAAGCCTCCAGGTAACACTGCGTACGGTCATTTGGTGGTGGATTCAGATAACATTCATAAAAGCTTGCACTGATCAAAAGTTGTGATTGTATGGCACTCTGGCTGTTGTTTTCCATCTAAATGTAGAGCGCCGCTCAAAAACAAGGCAAAAATCCTTTTAATGATCTTAAAAGCTAGCCTCCAGTTTCTTGCCTCCACGTTCGGATACTCCATTAAGCTATTTTATTCTCCTTTCAATTATTAACAAAGTCAATTACAAGGTTCAGTGCTGAATCCAAGAGGTGGCCCGGCCCAAATAGCTCTCCCCCCTTAATTCTGAAGAAATGCCAGTCTTTGAGGTAAAAATGAACAGGTCATGCAGTAGCAAGCGATCGTGACTCCTCATATCTCTGTTTGTTATGTCTAAAAAAATAGATGACATGATAGTCTTGTGGAGGCCAGTTTTGAGATACTCAATTTAAAGCTACCAAATTGACATTCCTTTAAATTTTATATTAACACATGAAAATATAAAAAAGATGATCAATCTGAATGTAGTAAAAATAGCCATGTTTCTCCCCGTTAAGGACCAGAAATCAAGCCTTTCAAACTCAGCTCCCTAACAGCACGTCGAGCGCTTTCGCAAAAAAAGCAAAGTTGTTGCTATGTATGTCCTCAAGCCAGAGTATATTTAAAGTGCATGCTTATCCCTTATAATTGAACAACAACTGAGCTACTTGAAATAGATGAAGGAATTAGCTTAACTTTACTCATATTTCTAACGGTAATCTTTAATAATAATAATAATAATAACAATAACAATAAATACCTATATAGCGCCGATATCAATATGGCTATTTTCATCAGCGCTTAAAAATAAAAATATTTCAAAACAAATTACCACGACTGCATAAAGTATACATGCATAAAGTGCATGAACCTACCAAAAAGTGTTAAAACAATTTTGTTAACCTTAACACTAAAACTATAAAAATTACCTAGACTACTTAAATCGTAAGAAAACTGCATAAAACCTGCTAAAAGCGACATTAAAAAGCACATAAAATCACAACTTTCTGAAATAAAAATGTCTTTAGTGTCTTTTTAAAAGATGCTACTGAGGGGCTACTCCTAATCGCGTAGGGCAATGAATTCCGTGGTTGAGGATCAGCAGCAACAAAAGATGCGGTGCTAGAAAAATTTCTCAAATAAATTACAATTTAGACACACAAGCTGTAGACAACTACAATACCACTCGATTGAAAGAGAATTTTTGAATAATTGGCACAAAATTACTATGATTGGAGCATTTCAAGTCATTGTACTAGACGTGATGCAACACTAAGGCGGTATACTTTGGGTCCAAAGAACGCTCGTTACCTTATAATTAGGGAAAGTTTAAAATTCTATTATCGACTTCTCGGTTAATGTTTTTCAATTTAGGAAAGTGTACCTCACATGAAAGGCTCATAACAAAATATATTGGAAGAACTACAGTATTTTAAAATGGTACATAAATTAATCCATGGTCGTGTACTCATCTAAGCCGAGAAAAATGATATCTTTTTCTACCACAAAAGTTGATAATGTCAACGTTTTGTGCATCGATCCAGCCACAGAGAAGTTGACCAAATCAAAGGAAAATAGCCAAACATCCAACCATTAGAGCTGGTTTCTATCGCTAACTTTACACCCACAAGTGAGTTTTCTACTACAGACATCAAAGGCGAGTTAGGAGTGTATCCTCAACAGACCAGTTAATCAGAAACCAATGAAAATGGAAACTGCTGAAAAAATTAAAATGCTAAGGATTTGCAGTGGGTAGGAAGAGATTCGTATGAAGTTTTGTGACTTGGACGGCTTTATTATCCCACTCAACCCTAAGATCATCGTTCTCATAGCAGCCGTATATACAGCATGTTAATCTCTTCCACGAGCCACTTAATTCTGTAGACAGGCTGCTTGGGGTATTTGGCGCCATGTGGATGACGAAGATTAGTTTCAGCTCATACTCCGCGAGCTTCATATTGTTCAAAATGCTCAGCAGGCAGTTTACCGGTACCAGATGAATAGCAGCTCAGTAACAGAACTGAGTTGAAAAAAAGGGTGTGGCTCATTCATTGCTTATATAACCGCAAGTCACCTTATTCAAAATGACGGTAGGTGCACCAAGTAACGAATCTGTGTATCCATTTATGTGCAAAACAAAA
>BOPM01000837.1:144744-157122 GCA_022179025.1 Porites australiensis | reverse complement strand
GGGGGGGGGGGTTGGGGGGGGGGGGGGGGGGACGATTTTTCCCTTTGTCCTGTCCCTGGATCTGCTAGGATGATAACCGTACGTGCATTACCACAAGCTACAGTATTATGGTACTGTACATTTTGTTGTGTAGCATCCATCCTACTTACGTTACGCCGCTAATTTTCAACGGAAAGAAGTTCAAGGAAAAGGCAAAGATAATCACATTACTTAATTAATTTCTACATACATCCTTGCACATGTTTCCATAAGTAATGGTTACTGAAACCCGCTAAATAAAACTGATGACGTGAAACCAGAAAATGGGGGTTACCACAGGCAGCCCAATAACGAGAGACGCCTAAGACACGTGACAAAGAAAATGCTATTGGGCTTGGTGGCAGCCCCGTAACAAGACATGTCTCCAACATTTGACCTGGATCAATAAGGTGGGCTGGAACTCAGTATAAATCAATATAATCGTCGCTTTCTCACAGAAGCGAAACTTTGCCAAGTGTTTAATGTAATGGGGTACAGTTCAGACTGAGGCTTCCCCTTACCTGCATTGCACTGCTGTTAAACATGGAATAAAACAAAGGTAAGTCCCGGATATCCAAAGCAGGTCTCTGCAGCAGAAAGTTGTTCATCATTAGGTAAAAAGGATGCTCTGGGAAGAGAAAATTCAAAAATGACCTTTTAAACAAAAAGGAAGCTACAAAACACAGAGACCGAAACAATTATCACTGGTACATAATGACCTGTTTTAAAAATGATAAATAAAGAAAGAAGAGTTCAATAATTATTGACAAAGTTGTAAACTAGAAAAAGGTACAAAAACTCAAACATGAAAAGGTTTGATATTTGTACCTGGTCTCAGCAGAATATAAGCCACACGAGCAACAAAACAAGTCATCAAGTTGGATATGCGGTAATTCGCTTCTGTGATACCATTTTGCAAACACTTTAACAAGTGAAAAATCTGAGAAGTAAGACCACAAATGCGGATCATGTTAACAAATGAACTGGATATGAGTTCATTCAGAAATCACATGAAAGATTCTGCACTTGGCAACTAGGAATCGGCCTATTCAGTAAACACAATTGCAACATTGCTGATTGGGCATCACTCGGGAACCTACAACTTTGTCAAAACTGTTGAGACAGTTTCATCTATTTTTCTAACTTTTGCGCCATACTACCATCTCCTCTAAACAGAAAAAGTAAGGTCCCTCCCCTACCCTTATTCAAAGTTGCTTTGGTCTAAAAACAAACGCGTATGATTCTCGAGTTATCCTAAACATTGGATAAGGGGGTAAACGGGCATTCACTTAGCGAAGGTTTCCATTTTTGCCAGGATGACACAAAAAAATACGTATGTTTGCGATGTGTCTCAACAGGTTTTGTGTGAGGTTACAGCTGTTACGTCTGACATTAAGAACTACGCAACTCGCCACAGGCTTCGTAGGAAAGTATCAGGACTGAGTCACGGGAGCTAATGACTGACCTGTTTTCTCTCTTTGAATCTTGAACCTTCAAGATGCGTCATAAACCTGCTGAGCACGTGATATCCCGCTTGGCGCACGTGTGTATCACGTGACGACAAAGATGCCACGGTGAAGCTCAAGCAACCTTGTTCCACGAACTTTCGACAGTCCACTTGGTAATCTATGAGGCAGAACAATTTTGTCAAACGTACGCTATTTTGTTTTAGAACCGCTGATTTATCTAAGACTGAAAATTAACAAACAGTACCACACAGAAGAACTGATAAAGAGATTCCACTAATAAAAATGCCACTTTTTCACGTGACATAAAAATCTTGCAGAATAAAGTTTCATACCTATTTGAATCGCACTAAAAAATCAAAAGAGGAAATTTGTCAGGGAAACTTTTGTTTCAAGTATGGATCAAAATCCATATCATACTGAATTATAAATCAAAAAACCAAAATACGGTTAACTGCTTACTTGGAGCCATAATACAACTGAATAACGGAAGAAGGAAACAAGGGTCATAAACATCTTGGGGTTTCTCCTGCGATACCTCACGGTGGACTTGCGGCTGAAAAACACAACATTTAAACAAACAAACATATAGCAACTTGACTAGAATGCAAGATTTGAACTTGTTGGTCTCAGTTTAAGTAATTTTGTGTCATTTTTAGAGGATGTTAAGAATGAGTTAACCTGCCATCAGGCGGTCCTACCTCCCTTTTTCTTTTGCGCTCCCCCGAGAAAAAGAACGCATGATCGCGGGATCAAGCTGCGGGCACTCCCCCGCATCTTGGGAATAGTGTTATTGTCGTCTAAGCGAATATATTTTTCACCAAATAGCAAACTCTTTAACTCCCCCTATAGTTCTTGTCTTCTACAACATAAGTAATGATTGTGGCATCTCTTGCCTTCCTAGCCTGCCAGTCAATCCACTTCACACTTTCGCGTGAAAATACAAGAATAACAGAAATGATCCTTCTGCAAGCTCAAACAGGAAACGTAAATGATCAAGCCCTTCACAAACCTGCAACAGCCTGGTCTGCGGGAACAAAATTGTTGACTGGCCCATTTTCTTGGCATCCAGCAGTTCCAGGACCTCAGTAACGCTTGGCTGTTGCCATAGTGAAGGACCCAGGCTTCTCGAGACCTGATGATGGCTAGCAGCAGCGGGGCCCCAAAGGAATGGTCTGTAACAAGACGAGAAAGTAACCGGAACTGTGCCAGGGTGACATTCAAGTTTATAGAGCAGTACACGGGTTATAAAGACCCATAGAGTCGTTGATATATGTGTCAAGAGTCAAAGTCGAATCCTCACAATAGACGAGAACACTACTAAAAACACTTTATCCTCAACGACGAGTCTAAAATATTCGCGACCATACTTACTTCAAAAAGGGAAAAGCAAGCTTTCCCTCCCCAACATCCCCACCCCTCCTCCCCAAACAATGTTGTGGCGCTCATCAAGCTGCCACTGAGAAAAAACAGTCGGGGGTGGGGGAGGGGGGAAGGTCAAGATTGCTTTGCTTTCCGACATATACCCCATCTGACTGAAATGTCTTAACAACTTATATGCCGAATTAAGATTATTTACATTTGGTATTACACTGACAACATTTACATTTATTTGATTAATTATCTTTGGCTGTTCGTGCATGATACTTAGCAGCCTTTCGTAAATCTCTTAGAACCATGCAGAAGGGGTTTAACTGTCTCCTACTACTGTGTGCTACTAGCAGAAAGTTCTCTTTTGAAGTTTGAGGAGTAACTTCAAGGATAGGCATGGCCTTCGTCGACTCGTTTACTCCATGATATGGGAGCACGAATAAATCAAAGTTTTAGCCAATCAGAATCTGGGTAGTGACGCGTCATCAGTATGGAATTTCTGCACTCGTTTCTCAAACGTTATTTCGCGGGGAAACCAGTGGTGACGTCGCGAAATGTCGGCTGTTTTCTCAAGCCATCCATAATGGCGACGTGTCCGTCAGGAAATATTCGACTATAACTTCAGAATCTTTAAAAATACCTGTAGTCTTTAAATGATGCGTGGTTCTTCTCGTAAAGACTCATCAAGTACAGAATGCACTGGTCTAGAAACAAATGTATTAACTTCAGAAGCTGATCGCACAAATATAGAAGTCACGAGGGAAACTAAAAATGCGTTAACCTTTAAGACCAATCAATGTTAAACAGTTTTCAGTGAAGTGTGAAAGCAAATTCGCAGGAACGACAGCTTACAATTTAGGACATATTTTCAGGACACCAGAGATACAGCTGGTAAATAAAAAAGCACATTTCCAGCCTAGGAATGGAAACCGCAAAATCTGTCACGCAAAGCTGATGCTCCGTAAATTCATTGCCCATGTGATCAGAGAGGTCTACCCACCACTGGCAGGAGAGATTAGGAGTATGACACAAGGCTGGAAGGAGTAAGGAAACTCGACGCGAACTGCAGTGTGGTCGGCTGATGATGGTGATGATTATGATGATAATGATGACGATGACGTTGATGACGATGATGTTGACGATGTTGATGACGATGATGTTGATGATGTTGATGACGATGCTGTTGATGACGATGATGTTAATGACGTTGATGACGATGACGATGATGATGATGATGATGATGATGACGATGATGATGATGATGATGATGATGATGATGCGATTGGCTTGAAAATACCTCTCCATTTTTTGAACCAAAATCAAACGTGAATTGTCTGCTTGCTATTTCCCTCCCTATGTGTCGACTAAAACTCAGTTGCCTCTAGATCTGATTGGTTAATAAAATTGGCTACGTATGCTGACTGTCAAGAACGAACATGTATAGAAAACGTTGCCTTACCTGTGACAGATAACGAGGCTGAGTAAGCTGCAAAAAGCACAGGCAGGTGTGACGACTTACAACAGCTAGGACTTAAATCCACTATAGTAACCATCAGCTCCGTGAGGGATTCTGTTAAAATACAAAACATAATTAAACCTTGAAAATTGATGATGCCCTCTAACTCTTAAAATCAGGAAGGTTTTAAAATCTTTATGTGCAACTTAGCCAAAGGAACTACGAAAACAAAGGAGAAAAACAATAAAAAATTGTAAAAAAAAAAACGAAAGACACTGACACAAGGATAATTTGTAATGCCAACTGTTAGAGATGGGAAGCGGCGATTTGTTGAGGATGCAAGTTACTCACTCTCACACTTACTCTTAATGAACCAGTTTCCGACGCATTTGAATTCCTTTCTTCCGCTTGATCAGACAATCTTTTTTGGCCAATCGCCGGCAGAGAATATTATTGTGATACTATTAGACGTTAATACTTTTTTATCAAACCTTTTACGTCCTTGTTTCCTGATGGCCCGTCACTTAGAAGCAAGTCCAAGAATTGAGAATGGCTTATTAGCATTTCATACAAAGTGTCCAGGGGCAGCAGAGTATCAGACTGTTTCTTGTCGTAAGGTTCTTTCCTGTACATTGCTTTAATAAGACATCTCAAAGTTGTAAGAACTTTGGCGCTTTCAAATTTGTACCTGTGGAAGACAACAAATCACACCAGAAATGGTTCAAGTGTACTGCTAAAAGGTAGAATACAGCTCGTCACATACTGTACTCTTCGTGACGCGCAAAAGAGGTTAGCCCTTGTAGTGACCAATGTTTTAACTCTCTTTTAATGTCCACTGTGGTGACAGGAGACCTCCCAGTGACAATAGAGAGCTTACGCCACAAGAAAGAAAAGCGTTTGAGTGTGACAAACGTGACGCGCGATTACTTGCAAGGTTTGTCGTGATGTTCACTTAAAATTACTCTTTTCTGGTCTTTTACAAAAAGGTCTGTTTAAAGGAAGGTGAAGTTTGATGGAAGGACATAATTACAATCACGCTTGTCACGGTTGTAACAAAAATATTTGTCGTCTTCTTTCCTCCGTTATCAACAGGGACAACGGAATACAGATTTCAGGAGCATATGTGCCCACAATTTACCCTGTTCCGGGCGATCATAGGGGGAGAGTAGCGAAAAATGGTGAGCAGAGAGACATCTCTTTGCGCCGTTCCCACCATCTGGACGCTTGGAACAGGCTACCCATCAGCAGATCACAAAGCAGCCGGTCTGGACCGCTGAAAATACAGCTTTCAGGACGAAAGGTAAGGTTGGAAGGCCAGCTCTCGTGAGTGAGGACCGAAAAGCACCAACCACTAGCAACCATACCGCCGCCCTGTTAGCTAAATTGGAAGCGTGCCGGTCTTCTGCGCGGGAGGTCGTCAGTTCACACCCCAGCAAGGCGATCAACCAAGGTTTTTAAATTATGGTGAGATCATGCTAGCTGTGACTAAAATCCCTTACTTAGTACAGATGATCGCGTCACTGGGCGGTGACGTTGCGCCGCTGGCCTTGACTCCTTCATCCTTTACATCAGTTGGAAAAGAACCGGCGACATTGTTCGAAAAGAGTAGGAGACGTAGGCCCCGATGTCTGGTCTATCTGACGTGTGCTGTCATTGATCTGGGTGGGTGAGGTAAGATCAAACATGGAGTGAAGCGGCAGCATAGTGCGCCTTTAAAGCTGACGTCCGACCTCATCTCTCTGGTTCCTCCGTAATTCAGCCATTGGCTGTAAGCGAGGAAAGTTGACAGCCCCTTTATTATGATGCAAAAAATTATTCCGCACGACGGTAAGCGCGCATACAGCAACACTCATATAAATGCAAACCAAAGATGTTCAATATGGTTCACTGGAAAGTACTTATCTACCGCAATCATTACAGCTTCATTGGCTGACTGACCACTACCTCAAATTTTACATGAATCAGAAAGAGCGTTGAGCTGAACATTCTTGGATTGGCTACATTATAACAGAAACAAATGGATAAATACCTCAAACAGTTCGTTACAAAGCTGTTCCACACTGAATCACAACTCTTATCATGGGCAACGTATGCGTCTGAATTCTACGTAAAGAGGCACATACAGTGTAAAAATAAGAAAGATCGCGCATCATTAATCGGTAATACGTTGACTCTTTTACATAAATAAATTTAGATGGAACATGTTTATGTTTAAACAACGCTGGACTCCCATTCGCTACTGTGCTTCCTTTCCTTTCCCACCCTGAGCTTTTACCATTATCAAAAACTAGCGTGCAACTCATGGTAATCCTAATATAAGTCAGCGCCAAGTACCTTACAAATAGATTCCAAATGAGCCAAAGCATCGTCAAATGCATTTTCAGTATCCTTTGTGCTACCTACAAATAGGAAACAAGTGCTGGTGAGTTGCTGAGGTAGGTCTTGAACCAGAAGAATTCTAAACACTGCAGCAAAATCAAGGTAAACACTTTCACCAGTGACAGAAGCCGCAAGCACTTTAATCAAACAATCAGTTTTCAAAGCGGTACAATTAGCAACGATCGTAGTATAGGCAGAAATGTGTAAAGTCAAGCCCTAATATGATTTCTAAAATACTTGAGGTAGTGTCACACGTTACGCATTCTCCCTAAAAACAAGAATACGAGGCGACTTTTGAGATTCGTTTCCCTGACTTGAAAACCAACTTATAAGCGTAAGTTGGCTGTAAAAAGGCGAGACAAACATTTACCTTTTCCATTGAAAGAGCTGGATAAATATTCCATACAAGCAAAACAGTACTTGCTTCTAAAGTCAGCCGTTTCTTCATTGGTAGGGCAGTCACGACAAAGGCACATGAAAAGTTGGTAACAAATTCTCAACTGATACCTGCAAAACAGAGATGAAATTTAGGGAAACAAATAAAGTGCATTAACATTACAAAGGAAAGAGCGAATCAAATGATCAGGTAGACTACGTACCTGTCCCATAGGGAAGAATTCGTCAACAGGTCATTGAACCTCATCCTAAGAATGTCAGCTGTAATAAAAGTTAAAAAAATAAATGATATACGAGTGATTGTAACAACAAACCCCTCAAGAGATACATGAGAAGGGAAGGGGTCGTCCCCCTGCCACTGGAGGAGTCCGGGGAGCCTCCCCCGGGAAAATTCCAATCTTGGGGTAGCCGGGGGGATGTCACAGGCTTATCTTGGGGGCCCTGAAAAGTGCATTTTATATCATTTTGATTGACAGCGAAAGACGTTATCCATAAGAACAGCACCTTAACGTACCTATTTGCTTTATTTTTAAATATGTAATACGTTTGGTTTATAAAGCAAAAGTGTTGAGAAAAAAATACTACGTGAGCATTATTGGTTCTGAGTAGCCGCCGCGACGGTCATTTTCGCTGATTACCATAGCTTCCGGGAGAACCTCGGCTGATCGCATTAACATTCGCCACATCTGTTATTAAAGAGTACAATTTTGTATTCCTTTAATCGACCTTTTGATTTTAAGGTGGCTCTATCAGTTACGTAGCAGACCTAACCTCTTTTTTCCACGCTGTGAACAAGAGTGATAATCAACTCCATACATGGTTCCTATAACATCAACAATAACACTAGCTGAAGTATTTAACTACTATTGCAATACCTTAGGAGTAAGTGTACTTTTCAAAACCAACTCACAGTGACAAGGTTGGTGCGTAATCCACAAATATGAATAATTAACCAAAGGAGAAGACATATAATTTAATAATTCATAAAACGGAGAATAGGGAACGAGCAGGCGAGCGGCAGAACTATGAAAATGAGAACAAAAACAGTAAAATGGGCGATGAAGTTACTATTCAGGGTATTTGGAGTTTTCGTTAATATTAAATTTTGGCGTAAATTTGTGAATGTTAAAGCGAGGTTTTGAAGACTTTTTTTTAGCAATGGCAGTGAGTGAGTGCGCATGCATTTGGTTGCATCTTAAGTCTTTATTGAACGTTCTGATGTTCTGTTTTTCTAGAAAATCTCTAACCTCTGAGGCTTGGAAAATTCCCTCTCTGTTATTAACGAGCCAGCCCCATAGTGGATCCCAGTACGCTTCAACCAGGTGTGAGATCACGGCTCGTGTTCTGGTTTTACCTGAAAAGAGGCAAAAATGCAAAAAAAGACTGTGTAAAATAAGTAAATGTATGCTAACAAACAAATTAACGTTTGCCGTGTCTTCGAGTTTTAACTATAAAGTACTGTCATGCAAAACTGTCTAGTTAAACGAATCTTGATATTTAAGTTGGAACCCGCCTTACTAGTACTCTGGAACTGGACCTTGCCATTTTGCTGAAAACTGTGATAAAATACGCGACATACTTTATGATATGACATGAAAAACGTGAAACACTTTATGATATGATTTGCGCTCAGCTGCATACATGCATACATGTTTAGACTTTATTATTTACTATTTGAGTGAAATTTATGAGATTACTAGATACACAATAAATGTCAGGTTACACGGAAATCTCTCCTTCTTAATCGCAGACAACAAGACGCGGACATGAAGCAACCTTTTATTGCTGTCAAGAAAAAAATTAATTGCATATGTTCACTGTGGTAAATTCAGTAACAAAGAAAATTAGCGTTTGTATCGCTATGTAGTCAGTTTGGAACTGTAGGGAGGAGTAGGGACCTGGGGCCGAAAAGTGTCCCGCAATTGTTTTTGGGATTGTTACTGGGGACGCCCCTGTCAGCTAGAAGTCAAATTTATTTTCGGTTAGCATTAGATCCCATCGGCCTAAAACCCCTTGAACACCTTATGAAGTTTACACAACCTACTATGCCTTAACGCTTCGGTTTCTAGCACTGACTATAGTGATTAGGGTTAAGCTCTGACTCCAAACGGTTAGCTTCTATTCACGGTTAAGGTTGTTGCTATATAGCTTCAAATCAAGCCAATTTTCGCCAGCAAATCCTCAGTGGCGTACTGGTATAGGTGATGGACTGCAGACACTACCCTCCGGGTTCGATTCTTACTCTTGCTCTTCTGGTTTTTTTCCCTTAAAAATTGACGAGACTTACACTTTCATGAACATTTCCTGAGCAGAAATGTCAAGAAACTTAGAAATTTCATTTCAGTGCAGTGCACAAGCAATAAAGAATACTACGTTGTGTAAACTTCATAAGGTGCCCAACGGGTTAAGGACGATGGGATCTAATGTCGACCAAGTCCCTCGTCACAATCCCAAAGGTCTTTGCGAAAGTCAACTCGGCCCTGGTTCCTCAGTTCTCGTATCTAAAG
Organism: Porites australiensis; assembly: GCA_022179025.1. Lineage (NCBI taxonomy): Eukaryota > Metazoa > Cnidaria > Anthozoa > Scleractinia > Poritidae > Porites > Porites australiensis. Next base: position 147,529 of record BOPM01000837.1, on the reverse strand, counting down.
TGGCGAATTGTCAGTTAGTCAACGAACATACACTGAACTTACCATCACCAGTCCCTCCACGGACGGACAAAAGGTAGGATGAAACTAGCGGAACGAATTCTCTCAAATGATCCTTGAATTCTATTGAAACTACTGAACTATTGTTACTTCCTTTTACTTTCTTCCTAGAATTTGATCTGCTCAAGCAACAAAGTTCAAAATGCGACCTCAAAGCAGGAGAATGTGTGACCAAATATGAGGCGATTGAAACTTTAACTTCTGTTGGGTAAAGAAGACAAGAATTTAGGACAGTCGCTGTAGAAGCTTGCACATATTTCAAAGAAGCCTGCAAGAGTTTCAAAATAATAGAGTCTAATTGAGGACAGTTTACATCCTTTGAAATCTTGACAAGCTGCATGAAATGCGACACTGAAAGCGGTTCTTCTCTCTCTAATATCACATCTTTGCACAAAGTGAATGACGGATGAGAATCTCTGTCTTCGTATGGTGATGTTCCTTCTAAGAATTTCAGAAGAGTGAGAAGAAACGCAGTTGGCGTCCTCTCCTTGGATGATGAATCTATTGCCAACAACAAGCTGGGAGGCAGCTTGCATAAACTGGATATGAACTTCACTTGTTCTTCTTTGTCGCAATAGCTATGAAAGAGTCCAAGGAGATAGAATGTCTGTAAAGATGGCGTCTCTGTAATGGAGTAAATGCACATTAGATTAATACGTAGTCAAGTTAGGTCGTTTTAGGAATAACTGTCCAGTCTAGGTGTGATATTGAAACAATCGCAGACCAAGCGCGGAAAGATGACGGCACGTAAGTCAAGAATGGTTTTGAGTTTCTACTGATTGGTGGAGAAAGTGGCGCATGATATGTTTTCAGCCAATCACTAAGCTTAGCAATACAATTACAATATTACTACAATAGCGGGCTATTTTGACGATGACGTCAGTTAACTACAACTACAAGAATTCGGTTTTGCTTTCTTATTTAAATTTCTAAATCCCACTAAGTTTTTAAAACAATAGTCTTGATTTGCACATAAAAAATACACGATTCTAGAAGCTGTGGTCAAACGACATCATCGTGCAAATGACCTACAAGAACCACTCTATGGAAACCCCATAAAATGCTCTTAAGCTTGAACAATAGGGAAGTTGTGCAAGGCAGAGCCATTCTTCCAGCAATACTGATCAGCTGAAATAGCTACGCTGCATAAAGCTACCGATTCAAAGTACGCATATTTACTATTTATTACCATTTCCATCTCGTGCGGATTGAATTTCGGACATTCCAGCACTGATTAACTTCTTAACAAAAGGAGCCATCAAGATTCTCTTCTGCTGCCAGGTTAGACTAGGGAGGATAGCAAGAAGCAAGTTGGACACATGATATGTAAGCTGAACAGCAACATCCTGAAGAGAGGTGCGTGGCAGTGACTGCTCTGGGTACCAAAGGAAGCAGCTTAGCATTACAGGATGGTGGAAAACAGTGCGGATTATGTATTCCATGTCACTTAAACCCATATCATGGGTTTCAGGGACAGTATGTGTTATATCTGAACCATGAGAAAAATCATCACTATTTGCGTCAAGTGCATTTGCATCTGTTTTGAGTGAATTCTCTCGGATTTCTACCAATCGTTCTATCAGAGACTGAAGCAGTTCAAAGCACAACAACATTGCAGCTGGGAGATTGTCTTGCTTGACTGAAACGGCGACAGTTAACAGTTTTGATTTCAAGAAGTGCAAATGTAGGAGGAGATACCGACAAAGAGGGATGCTTTTTGACATCGGCTCTTTCTTTAAAGTAGCCATCAAGAGATTCTGGAACCACGAGTCGTAAAGGAGACTTGAACTGTCATTTCCTGTGCAAGAGGTGTTCGAGGGAAGCTCATCAGAAAGTGTTATCTCATCGCGAGCTGTCTCACTTAGTACTTGCCACAAAAGGGAACTGAATGGAAGCACTCGTAGCAAAGGAGCCAAGCTCCCTGTAGTTACAAAGCCTGAGTGATAGAAAGGGAAATAAATGTTACGCCAAAAGAGCCTCTTGTCAAATTGAAATTAAATTTATTAACCATCTATCGGTAAAGAGTAATTTACTTATAGTAATCAGCTTGTACAGTTGAACCTCGATTAAGCCGCCACTTATTTAACCCTTTAAACCCTAAGATCAAAATTTGAATTCTCATTTGTTGCCCCAATTCATTTCATACAGAAGTAGTGGCGAGTTGATAAAATATCAAGCAAATTCATCTTGTGTGATCATGTCCGTAATTCTCATGACCACTGTTTTACGAAGCACTGATATTACAAGCAGAAATTTGATGCTGATCACTCTTAGTCCGATCTGGAAAGTGACAACTGACTGTGGACCAGTAATGCTGCTCCCGTCGCGAATTTGTTTCAAAATAAAGTAACGTTTCTGCTAAAGTGGGGATACTTAAGCAAAGACATTTCTGAGCGATGCACGTCAACCAAAAGTGAGACCTTTTCGCTTTTGATATGCTTTGACGCTACCAAATTTGTATTGCTAAGTGTCTTTACTATAATGGAGACGATTTACCCAAAAATTGGAGCAAAATCACTGACCACGAATGTCAAAAGTCTACTTCTGGTTGGAGTGCGTCGCTCAAAAAACGTCTTTGCTCAAGCTCCCTAATTTATGACGAACCTCTAAAGAGCGACCGATCTCCATTTAGCGCCAACCACTTGCTGGTACCCCAAGAGTGGCTTTTTTAATTACCGCATTTCCTCGAATAATAGCCGTCCCTCGATTAATCGCCTCCCCACCCCTC
>BOPM01000837.1:118795-144734 GCA_022179025.1 Porites australiensis | reverse complement strand
CTCAAACTTGGGAGGTATTGACCCTGAAAAACTGTATCGAGCCACCTTAAGCATTTCTCGTTTCTAACGAAAATGCCGATAAGGGCTGTGATTCGATTTAGAGCTAAAACTATTGTGACATCATTGTCACCTGATATTTATTCCGATCGCCCAAAAAATAATATCATGAAAAGTTAAGTCTATGTGTAATACATTTGTTATGATGGTTTTAAAATAAAGATAAATTTGTTTAAGTCTAAGAGATTCAAAGATGGAAGGTGTACCTACAAAAATACTGGGTCGCGCCACCTTAAATCATACGTTATCACCTGTGATTTTGTAATTCTTGACTTGCAAAACTTGGGCAAGTGGCGAGAAATTTGCACAGAGTTGATCTTTGCAAAATTCAACGCAGTCGACAATAACAGTTCTGAACTGCGCTTCATTCAGTGCCTCCAGGAGACAGTACAATTCTCTAGCCGCTGCTCTTTTCTCTACAAAAGACAAAACAACAAAAACAAAAACATAGGCACACTTTGGGTACAATAAAAATGCTTTCATTCTTTCACTCATATCTCCAAAAAAAAAAAAAAGACGACGATCTCTATCCACTCGATAACGCAATTGGTTTCCCTAATACTTATCCTGTTGGACGGTGATTTATCCCGAGGATAGCGCTATCCAGCGTTTGAACAACCGAGGAAAGAACTTATTCCAAATGCGCTATAATGTCAGAGACGAATCGCTCTTTACTGTTGTCATTTCCACAGTAAGGACTCATACGTCTCGTTTTTAATTTTCGAGGCTACTGCATGCCAGCTCATCTCATCTGCTGGCATATTGAAACACCTCGGATGGAGACATAAGCCGAAGGGCAAATACTACAATTTCATCGCGGAATTTGATTAAGGAAAGTTTGGCACTGTCGCTCGCTGTCGCCATTGTTTCTTGAAACGAACGAGGTCTCTCCGGAGTGTCTTTAAGGTGCTTTAGCTTAGACTGTTTATGGTGAATGGTAAGATTTCATGTCGATCTAACTAAATCAGAAATTGTAAGTACAAAGCTTCCCTAGCATAAAAAATAGAGTTCAAATTACATTTATTATTTTACCAGAGCTGAAACAGCCATAATGCAAAACGCGTTGTATGGTTTTTTATAACGTTAACATGCTATTAAGTCTTTGCAGCCTTCGTAAAATTACCTTGCTCGCTGTCTACAGCGGTACTGTTCAAAAAACGTTGCAGTTTCTGTAGATTTTCTTGTGCACATCCAATGCTGTCCTGCATCTGAACCGCACCAGGAAGCCAGTTGCTTACATACTGCAGTAAGGCTACATGCAGACTTCTTATAGCATTCAAATGGTCCGCTACTACCATTTCAGTATAGTAATGGCAAACGGCGAAACAGAGAATGGCTGGATTTGCAGAAATGTGGATCATCTCGAAGACCAAACAATTCATGTATCGTGCAACGCCTCCTATGAAGTAAAAAGATTCTAAGATAAAGAATGCTTCACAACTAGATAGATGCTAGTCGTTTTTCAACTAACGTACAAAGCGAGCTGTCACAACGAGAGTGTAGGAAGAGAACAAAGAGAGAAGGAACTGGTTCGCTGGCTCTTAAAATGTTCTCCCTCGCGGTAGTCCTAGGGGAGGGGACTGGTAGCAGACTGTCACTCTCTATAAGCATTTTGCCTGTCCTCTTTATATTTTAAGCCCAAGTCAAAAAGTGTCAAACAACGCACAGTAAAATCAGACATTTTTAAACAGCATTTTTAAGTTAGCTACAAATAATAATTTATTTGTAAATTTTGTAAGAGATAAATAACATCTACAATAAATCAAGCAAAATGTAGTGCCAAAAGCAATGGTAGCATAGCGCGTTCTTTCTCTTTTTTCCTATACCAGGATCTAAAGAACGACATTCATCTACACCGCTTACTGATAAGCCAAGTTAAATCAAGTATATCCCTCAATTCTACGAACGAACTGATTATCTTAAAAGCCGCGAAGCCACTGGTCATTGCCGCCACTGGTATTAAATTCAAATCTGTATTCCTGCATGCATAATGAGTAGCGAATGTAAGTCTACAACTTCTCTGTACTGAAACAGACTGAAAAATCTTTCACATTTTAAATGGATGAAAATTCCTATGAAGATACAGATTGAGCTCAAAACGAAAGTTAAGCTAGCGGAAATTTTTTTCATCACGCGTGTAAATTCACTGCTCATTACGTATGCAAGGATGAAGAAATAAATCTGATATTGACAACGACTGACAGATTCCATAAATAGTAATTTGTTTACCCGCGAAGCACTTAAGAGTTCTTGAAGAAATCGTTGAAACGTGTCCCTACGTTCCAGATCGAATTGGAATTTGGAAGTGTTGGTTTTTGAGGAGAGTATCCGGAGTATCCGCAGAAAAACCTCTCGAAGCAAGGGGGAGAACTAACAACAAACTCAACCCACAAATGGCGTCGACGTCGGGATTTGAACCCAAACCACATTAGTGGGAGCCGAGAGCTCTCACCACTGCGCCACCCTTGCTCTCCTAGCTTGTGTTGTAGAATTGCCCATACCATCTTCAACAAATGATTGAATCCAATAATAGAATCTATACGGGTACTCTTGACCTAGCATGACTGTGCTATAGAGGTTTCTATGTGCTTGGGTATGTTTTCCTAAAACCCACAGTGACGTAAAATACCCACCTATATTACTCGCAGCTGTCTGGTCACCATGCTTGTTCATTTTACAGAGAAGTTCAGAATAACGTTTTAACGCTCCAATGAGCAATAGACTGACGGGGAGTCTGAAACAAAAGAAATACCTTGATGGAAAAGAATTTCAAACGAAGTAAGTAAGATATTGATTTTATCCATGGGTACTTTGAATTGGAGTAACAGGTGTCAGAGGTGTTGTAGAATTGCCCATACCAACATTTTGATATGATGACATCAAACACAGGCTGATCTTCCAAGTTGGATCGTCTAAGGCGTGATTACTGCTGGCTTTGTAACTCGTCCACTATTGAACCGCCGAAAGAAATCTCGAGTTCGCCTTCTAATCGTTTCATTCAAGCGCTGCCATTATTCTATCGCGGTGACAGAAAAAACAAGGATAGCTAATGGCGATTTCAACAAGTATTTATTGGTCAAAGACCCCGCTTTCACCGCTTACTATCTACAAACCAATGGTGAGTACGTCAGCCAATTTACGATCGTATACAAGTAAAATTTTACTAATACGGGATAGACGGTCTTTAACTGAAAGATTTCTACTTATAAAAATAGATATGAAAGATGTTTGAATAATTATAGAACCTTACGTACTACAGTTCCGACAGACCTTGTATCAGACATGTTCCACTGTGATGACTCGACCCCAGTCTGTGCCACACTAGCCTCAGCTGCTGCTGCTTGTGCTTGCATTTCTATTACAATGTCTGTGTACTCATATGGTTCAGCGGCCACTGAACAGAATACTTCATCTAGAAACCTCAGAAGTGAATCTGCTTGTCCATAATACGTCTGATTTTCTCGCAGCTGAATCAACCATGCGTCCACTTCATAAGTGTGACTGTCTACCAGTCCACTTTCATTTAGAAGCTGAGGAGACATGAAGCAGTTTTTCTACTTCACATTTATGCAAGAGAAATAACAGCGGAGATACCTAGCGAGCACTAGAAACGCCCGTTCACGGTTCTAAACTAATTTTTCTCTCCTCTTTTCGGTGATATAACTATATTCTCGTGTTTCACTCCCCCGGTGAAGTAGAATGACAGGTTCTTTGGACACTAACCTCCTGATTCATTTTTACGATGGAACCCTTTCACTTAGTCTGCAAAACAGCCAGTATTTCGCGTAGCTCAAGAATAGTGCGCAAGCGAGGGTGAAAACGGACTGTGAGACTAGGGAGAGACGCCGAAAATACTACAATACATACTACTTTATTTTGCAGACAGGTTAAAATAACAATAACCCCTATTTGAACAAGAAGCAAAATCCTGAGGCACATAGGGAGTTAGTTAAACTAGTAGGTATTACGGATTAATAGTGTGCTTCAGGAGCCCATGTGCGGTAGAGATCCCAATTCGTGTGTGATCTCAAACCGTTTTGAAATAAAGGAAAACGTGTTTGATGGAGCATGGTGTTACATAGATACATACATACTTTATTGTTACCTCCCCAAAGGGGCTTTTCAGGAACAATGTTAGCGTGAAGGACTGGTAGAATAATTGTCTTTGATCTATGTTCAAGACATTTACTACTAAAACAATTTCTCTAACCTTCCAGAGAAGTTCCTTAGCTTTGTTCTTGATACTTTCACTTTGTGTTGATGAGTATAAACTGAGAATTGAGTATACAAAGGATGTTGAACTCTTTGCTTTCTAAAAAAATGAAATAAAAATGTGTGATAAAAAAAAGTCGTCATAGGAGGCTAGTTGTATATACTCCTATCAGAGGGTGTTTGACAAAATACAGATGGTATTTGAGTCAGCCTTCGATCAACATTCGCCACGTTAGCCCTTTAAGCCCCAATATCCACATACCAATTCTCCAAACTGATCTCTATACATTTCTTTAAAGAATAAGTTGATAGAATTTGATAAAAGATCAAAGCACTTTTCTTTATTGATCATTTCATTAATTCTCATAACCTTATCTCTTGACAAGGTGCGGATATCGTTAGGAGAAAATTGGTGTTGGTCACCATTGGGGTTTCAAGGGTTAGAAACGAGTTCACTTTAATTTCGGACTTCTTGGACTATTACTAAGGACGGGCCAAAAAAATAGGCTATTTCCAAGTTCCCGCGGGCCTCTGTATCAAAACGAGGGTAGGTGCTCAGCCTTTGATATGGAAATGATTTTTCATACTCATGCAAATAAAACCCATTTTTACAAGAAAGGTTGTGTACTTGGCCTCGTTTTGAAAGTGAGGGTTTTTTACACTCCGAAGTAGCCTATTGGCCAATAGCTGACCGGCGTGTCTACAGAAACGATCCCAAAAACAATACCAGGACGCATTTCGGTCCCAGTTCCCTTCTCATTTGTAAAGTGGCGAATGTTATGTGTGCTGTACAGTACCGCAAATGATCCCCAACCGCAAATGATCCCGAGACGGCAAATGATCCCCAAAATGGACCGCAAATGATCCTCGACCGCAAGTGATCCCCAAAGTCGACCGCAAATGATCCCGAAAGAAAAATAGGAATGGCTTAGACTCGAGTTAGCGGATCGTCGTGACGATTTTATTATTAATACAAAAAGTAAGATTAAACGCTAAATTTCAGTTCTTAAATAAATACGTATATACATGAATAAAAACTAAATGAAAAAAATCATTCAATTGTGTCGGTAGGCAACACACGACTTTTACCTCATGCCAAAATGCTGCTTGTTCCGATGAATTTTTTTCTCTGGGGGGTAGATTATACCTGAAGGAAAACGTTTTGACTGAGCAAATGTGATTTTTGCCGCTTATTTCATGCTGAGAGGTCATGACACGCATTTTCTGCGGTTATTGTTGTTTGTGGTCGGCATGATTTGCTGGATTTGTCCTTTAATGCAAGAGCATTTCTTTCACCTCTTTTGAAATGCAATGCTTCTCATTCCGGCTAAACAAGGGTTTTAGGTTGTTTAATTTTCTTTAAAGTGCCTCATGGATCCGAACAATTATAAGCGACTTTCTTTTAGTCCGTGATTGTGACGGTTCCTACGATGTTTTGACACGCGATAACTACCGCTTGCCTCGCTTTTGCGTCTCTCATTACCAGGTTTAGATTCCTGGTAACTGTCTCCAGCAAAGGCAAAAAAATGATGGATATACATATAAGCGTCAATATAACTATTCGCAACATGTTCATGAGCTGTAGGCAAGTTGCTCTTTCAAAATAAACCGAAAACTGTGGACATTAATAAGTTCGGTGGCATTTTGACGTGTGTTTATTTCAAATCATGTCTTGTTTTTTAACGGGCTCCAGGCCTGGGGCACTCATAAGTTACGAACCAATGTCTTGCTGTTTATCACGTAAAATTAACACTTCAGAGAAAAATCAAAACTAAATATTCTGAAAATTAATTCGACGCTTCTAAAAAGATCAGTTAAGTCAATAAAGCTCTTGTTATGTAGAGGGTGCCCGGCTTTGTATTCCTCAGTAGACAAGTTGAGCTTGGGCGTTAAAATAATAGAGTTTTTTCTGCGTAACGTCCTGCCTGTCTTAAATTTTCAGCGACGAAACAGTTCTTGAAAGAAAATTGAAGCAATTGACAAAGGAAGAAGTATACGGTTGATACCATATCCTTTTCAGATTTATTCTACTTTTTTTTCGCCTTGTATAAATTGACCTGAGATGTAGCGTCCTCCTTACCTTTTTCTTTAGAAGGCGCGAGAAAAAGGTTCCTTTTTTTATAATCAGTCCTTTTTTGTAATCAGTCCCATAAAATCCATTCCATTCCTCAAGTTTTCACGGGATCATTTGCGGTCAACTTTGGGGATCATTTGCGGTCGAGGATCATTTGCGGTCCATTTTGGGGATCATTTGCGGTCTCGGGATCATTTCAGGTTGGGGATCATTTTCGGTACTGTACAGTGCAAATGAAGAAACACTACTGTCACTAATCTTTTACAATACCAGTGTTTCTCTGAATAACGTCACCTGTTGATACCACTTCAAGCTCCCAGCTGGCGTTTCCAGGAGAATCTGTAAAGTCAACTGTTGAGCGATAGGTGGAAAATTGACCTCCTGTTGCCCTGGTAACAGTTTCTTAAGGTCAAAGTCCATGTGTGAGAAGACTGAAGGCCAGAGCGTCTGGAATCCATGGATTACTTTAAGAGACTGCGCTAGCAGAATGGTAGGACTTGTAACATCTGTAGAAAAGGAAAGGACCGTCACATTACTTTTTTCTTACTAAGCCCTCTTAATGCTAAACTGCATATATACTCCATTCAAGTTACAAATATGATGGATGGATCCACCCAATGCATCTAAGGGGTGTATGGCTAATACATCACCACTCAAAAGTAAGTTACCACCCTTTAGATCGGAGGAAGGCGATTTGCGTTGCGTGCTATGCGATTTCTGTAGCACAGGTCACGTTTCTTGTAGCGCGCGATGCCCTAAAAACTGTAGGTATCATGCCTAAATTCTTGTACGAATTTAATGATCTATAGCGAGGCGTTATAAGTAATGGTAACAGGACTGAGTGGAGTCCAATTTGGTCTGTATTCATATGAGTGATTAACAAAATCGGACGACCGCATAGCGGGAGTCCGATTTGTTTAATCACGAGTATGATTACAGAACGAATTGGACGACACGAAGTTCTGTTAGCAATTAATCATAACTTTAACAAAATTTGTGATATAATAGGCTATTTCTTAAATCAAAACACAATAAATTCGAACTTTTGTTTTGCCATCAGTGAAAAAAAAGCCATTTAAGCGCGCGTGATGGCGCGTACTGTCCTATTAAACTGTCCAATTAAGGCTGAAATCGGGGCAGTTGATAGCCAATCAGATTTGACAATTTTGTTACAGTTATGATTAAGCACCTTATCAGGATTCTCAATAGAATTTTGTACAGTCGTTGCTGCGCTACTTACAGGCGTAACACATGGCATGCTTCCCCGGGAAAATTTTGATTTAAGATGCTCAGAAATGCTTTGCTGCGGCCATGTTTTTTCAAGTGGAAAGATGACATCTGCGAGAGGCCTGAGCTCAAATGTACAAATTCAATATGGCGGCCCCATTTCAACGTTGTGGAGACTTTGCGAAGCATAACGTCTGTGGTCCGCTGACAGGGCTGTTCATTTTGACGACTAAAACCGAAGAAAGGTACATTGCAAAAGCAACTAACCGTTAATACTAAAAAAAACCCGTTCTTTTACTTGCATTTGATATTGACCTACTGGTCCATGCGCTTTGACAGCCGTAACACTTACCACGTGACAGGTGTTAGGGGTTACGGCTTCAATTAAGAACCCTGCTTATGCTGGCTAACACACAAACGAAATGAGTATCATTCGCCTTGTGACGGATCAACATGTTGGAAATGTCGGTATATTATGTGCAACACTGTGCTACACCCCGGCTATTTTTCATGTACAGATCTAGGAAAGAGTTGTCAACGATGAAGTTGTTAGTGACAGGCATCATACCTTTCTCGACATCTTCGTTCGAATTACCAACAACAAGATTCTGCCTCAAAGAGATGACTGTTTTAACATCAGGCAAAGCCTTGAAAACCTCCTCTCTAAATTGTTGCAGCAAAGTTGTTTCTGTCTGTTCGTGATCAACTGCTGTGCCATTCTTGGAAGCCAGACACTCGGCAGTGTTCTGTGCTCTGTCAAGGATCACAACCAGTAAGGACAGAGTTGTGTGCTTTACCAGAGAACGTGCATGCTGAAGAGAAGGCAATATGATAATTATGTGTGTAAGTTTACAGAAAACTGATCAGTGCCGTACGAACTATTGTAGAAGTGGAAGAAAAGCCATGACTGGAATACTCAAATTCAAATAGCATTTACAATCTTAGCGAAAAAGGGTTACTTAATCCTGTCATAGTGATATAATAAACGACGATTCAATTTACAGGATAGGAAAAAACGTTTTACACACAAGAATTGGATTCCATCAGGGAATCTTTTGTGGAATCGTTTTGTCACGGGATTCACAGTATAAATCACGTGAAAAAACGCCCAAACCCATCACTTGAAAAAGATTCTGCGATGGAATCGAAATCTTGTGCGTAAAAGGTTTTTTCTATTCTGTAAATTGAATCCTCGTTTATTATAGCATTTACAATAGTACACTGTGAATAGCAGAAAGCAGTATAGCACTATTCTTGCTATAAGTAGATGAAAACCAAGGTTTATAGGGCTGTAAATAAGTTTTCTTTTAGAAAAGGACACACCAACATAGGTAGCAAAGTTTAGTTGGACAAACCAGACACATTGTTGGTTAATTTCTTTAACCCATTCGCCCCGGGAACGTTTTCCGAAAAATACCATTTGAAACTAGAAGAGCCGCTCTAAAGACCAGTCATTCTGATGACGTCACGAGCGGTACTAGGGAAGGGGATCTGCACAGGCGGTTACAGGCGGTTACAGGCGGTTTAGAAGCAAATGGGTTTAAGCTTGTGTGTGTGCAAATCAAAATGCTTCAAATTGGTGGTCTTTGGTATTTCATCTGCCCATGCCAGTCAAAATGACTAGCAGCGGGTGGGATTTTGTCAAACATGGGCAAATTTTAAACTGAACATTATCCGATACTGCTTTGTCATGTACACTGATTTGTGAGACCTAAAATAAGAATATGGAGAACAATGTGTAAGCTAAGAATTACTAGGTAAAATTAACTTCTTACAAGTCCATTTTTTAAAATTTCTAAGAGTGTGGATTAACTTACCTGAACTCCACGATTTAGTACTGTTCGGCTGATTCCAGGCGGTATGACCACATTTATTAATGATGGCATCACTCGTGCAGAAATCTTCAAAATGGTTTTTTCTATCATTTGTGAAGGCTGTGGCAATGCCATATAAATCTGAAAATAAAATTGCAATCACCCAAAAGACTTGAAGTGAAAACAATGTTTGATGTGCCATAGTAAATACGTGTAGAAATATTTCTTACCTTTGTCAACAAATTCACGTTTGATACCCAAGGTAATGAAAGCCGTGGCTCATATGTCACTGTCAAACTTGAGAGAAAAGGTTTGACAATATCTTGACAACAGCATAATACTTTTATCACCAATTCTTGGACCAATACATCACTGACCATCGCAGAAGATAAATTTTGAAGGAATCTCAACAACACTGGGTTATTGGTTCTGAGAAAAAAAGAAAGATTTTAGAAATAATTAGCCCATTAACACTTCAAGAGTTTGCCAGAAATTCAGCTGCTTGGTTTTATGTCACCACCTTGGAAAAAAAGAGGAAAAACTACCCTAAAGATAAACATTAAGGAGTTATAAGCACTAAAATGTTTTATGGTATACAGTAGCTTCTGCTGCAGAACGGCTTCCCAAAATTGGGTATGTGCTAAAAGCAAAACCAAGAAAGCTTTTTGACTAGTGCAGTCTTCTGCTTCATTCATCATGACGAGTGGTCTTGAGTCTAAATATGATATTAAGGAAGCATGGAGCAACCTAACCTCAAAGGCCCTCTTGCATACATGTAATTCACACGGAAATTAAACTATATATTACCCTGTCCAGCATGTTAATAAAATTAATGCATACTTAGTAGCAAATGCACCAGAGGTGTTAGAAAAACAAATCCCAAACTTGAATGAGCCACAAATTTTCAGTAAGATCTCATGCACTGCTTGGCGTATTGACTGCTCCTTCTCTTCCTCAGAATCTTTAGCATATTGGTATAGATTGGCCAGTTGTGTAAGCACAAAAGAATTAAAGAACTGCACTTTTGTTTTCTTTGTTATCCCAGTACTTTGCACCACCTTAAAGGTAAAAGACAGTACACTTTTAATGACTCATCCTTTTCTAGAACATTGCATATCCATATCTTACTGCCTACCAAAAAAACTAATGTGAAAGATTTGAACCCAGGAGTCATTTCGTAAGCGAGTTGAGTATGATCGTCTGGGTGAACGTAGTTCTGAATAGGACTGTTGTTGACTATAGTGACTGACGTTTTGACAACCTGTGCAGTAGTCATCTTCAGAGTCAAAGTGAGTTGAATCACGTCAGTTAATGGTATTATACTCTAGTTATTGTCCTGATTGGCAGTGTTATTGGTTGTCTGTCAGTTAAGCCATGATGTTATTGGCTATAAGACTCGTCATGTCTTTGGTGCATTTTGATCTGTCTATTGTCACAATTAAACAGTCATTTATTGTTGGTCAAATTCAGTTGTCCAGTCATTCTTGTAGTTAGTTTTGCTTGATTCCGTCAATAAGTTGTTTGTATGGTGCTGGTAACTGTTGACTACCATTCAGTGGCGTTTGTTCCAAGTTAGTAAATTTATTGCTTTTTAACAATTGAGCTGATATTGCAAAATATTCTGTCAAAATAATAATATTATTATTATTAAGATCAATAATAACTGCGCCTGAACAAAACTTGAATTGTACAAATCATGTAGTGTGCACTTTCGGCAAGAATCTCTTACATTTTGCTTGCCCAGGGAAACTACTTGCCTGCAGTCTTAGCTAATGATTTAGTTCGCGCAAGTAACCTTTAAAAGTTACTTGCCAAGCAAGAAAAACTACTCATGGGACAACAGGATGGGACCTTTTTTGTCCACTGAGTTATTACCTAATTTACAAAACAATAAGCTATAACTAACTTAAGTGTAATCTACTTTGTACCTCCCATCTTGTAATGTGTAATTTACAGTGCTGAAGTCACAGTGCATGGGCCAAATGGGTTTCCATGTAGTTGTAGTTAAATAAACCAAACTAATGAGAATAAACTGATGAAAATAAGGGTATTGCCAGCTATAGTATTGAAGGACACTTACTCTTGTTTGAAGAGTGGATAAGACAACATGAACTACAGGAGGTACATCAGATGACAGTCCTTTCATTATTGATTGAATGAATCCTATGCCAGGAAGAAGGAACAACAAGAATTCCAGAAACAAGCATAGCATTTGCATGTGCAGTAGAGGTTCTATGTCACAGTACTGTTCAAGAGTGATTAGTCAGTGTGCTGTGATTCTCGACCAGACTCTTAAACAAATTGAGTGTCAAGTTCACATGATTTTAAATATAGATTAAAGATAATAAAAAATAGTAATAAAAGCACTTCTCTATCCTTATGAAAACACTTTCAAAATAGTTCCAAATTTGAAGAACACATATCCAAGTCTATATGAGATCTAAAATTGTAGTAATGTACAGTGTAATAACAAGGATCTGTATTTGCAGTCGTCTGATCACCCTAGATGACTAAAAACGTGACAGACAAGTAAGACACACGTACAACATGTAACTCCAAAAATACTTTGCTTTGTACTGCTTGAAATCCCCAAGCTATGATTACAAATTTGACTACACATGTTTTTACTTACAGTATATCACTTGAAATCTCTACACTATATTTCGACACATTATATCAATTACCACACTTGAAAAATGCTGCATAGATCTGTAACCTGCCCTTCCCGAGGTGGGACTGCTAACTTACATGCAGTCAAATTCTTGCAAATCCCCACTTCAGTTTATTTTAATACATTTAAGTGCAGGCCTAAATGGCTGTTTTATTTATCATCCTGCTTTAATAAGCTATGAAGGTGCTTGATGATAGTACATGCACAATACAATACAAATTTTTATATAAAGAAAATAATTACAAATTGAATTACTTCCAAAATAATAAACAAAACAATGGACAACAATGGTTACATACCTTTCAGTTCTAGGATCTGCTTCATGACAGGTAAGTCACCAAACATCAAAAATGAAAGACAGAAGTAAATGAAGCATGTCCTTTTTGAGATAAATATTCAATAAAGAAAAAATGCAGATTTCTCACGAAGAAAATGACGATTTTTCTTCGGGTAAAAGACAAATTTCCTAACATCTCAAGTGTCACACTAAGATGGGGTCACAACAAGGTCGCGCGTGTGTTGCACGTTTTTCCGCTCTAACTATTGATTGGCGCATAGAACAATGCTGAAACTTGGCCGTGAGGTATAAGACAGGGGAATGAGGAAAATAAAGCTAAAAGAAGGTGTTTTTGTCACGTTTCTGACTGTTTTTTTGGCGATTTTTGGATTTCGGCCAATCAGAACGCTTGATTTAATTGAAATTAATGATTAAAAGTTAGCACCTTTTAATCACTTTTGCCGTTCGCCTGCCTACCTCTTACACGGACCATTACTTAAAACATCTGACTAGTGTCTGGAAGGTTTGTTGGTTCAATTCCATCTTGAACTTGAAAAATTATTTTTTCGTCTGAGTTCTTCTTTCCACACATATCTTTCTACTGGTATTTTCTAAGAATTATCATTGACAATGTTAATATAAATATACCAAATCCAAATGTACATATTATTCCTACACTATTCTATGACATTTTTTATTCTAAATCAGGCAAATTTGCTTTAAAAAACCAAGACAATTTTATAATTATCAGGAACCACTTTCTTTATAAAAATTTATTATTCTTATGACCTACATATTTGATTAAGCAGTGCCACTGTACACAAAACCCTTTTTACTATTTTTACTTTTGTTACAATCATCATGTA
Source organism: Porites australiensis (assembly GCA_022179025.1). Classification (NCBI taxonomy): domain Eukaryota; kingdom Metazoa; phylum Cnidaria; class Anthozoa; order Scleractinia; family Poritidae; genus Porites; species Porites australiensis. The sequence continues at coordinate 131,536 of BOPM01000837.1, read as the reverse complement.
CCAGTAAATTATTTTTTGTTCTTTTGTTGTATGGGTAACAGTAATATGGGGAATAGTAAAGTTGTTGTTTTGTTCTTGTTCGATGGTCCCGAAAATACAAGACTTAATAAAATATAAAAGGTTAAATTACTTGTTTATAGTGGAAAGTGCACTTAGCTTATCCAGCTAGTTGATAGACATTCCACTCAAATAATAATAGAAACAAAAAAACAAAATAGAACACAACAGGATTAAAAACCCCAACCAGTTGGGTATTTACAAGTGTGGCCGAGGATTTGAACTTGCGACAACTGCATCAACAAATCCAGCAAGTGGCCAGAGCAGGACTGCCTCTGGTTTATTTCATACAATTCTGACCTCAGTAGGGCACATCTTACTAACCTTTGGGTCACGTTTGTTTGGTAGTGCACCAATGGCCTTCAAAGTAAAATCAAATGACCTCTGAACTTCTCTTGCTGCTGTCACTCCTTGTGTTACCATGGCTGTAAGCAACCTCAGAGTAGTCATGATAACATCAGGGGGATTCCCTGGATGGAGACATGTGTATAGAAGTTTCATATGGTTTTGCAGCACTTGCTGTACTATTGCCATCCCTATTCTGGTAGATAACTGCTTGTCTCCTGCAGTAAAGAGCAGAACACTCTCTAGGATTTCCAGGCATGTTTGGATCTGGGAAAGAAAATTTTATTGATATTCTACATGTAAACAACCACAAATTGAGACTGCTCTTCTGAGTACATGTAACAGACAGGCTTTCAGTACAAAAATAGAACTAAAAATGCAATTACAAAAATAGAGCTAAAAATGTAATTTAATTTGATTTCTAAAGTCTGTAAGTGCAAAACAGCAGCCTTAACGTAAAAAGATTACTGAGATCAACTTCACTCCGATTGTAAAGCTGGTTTCTAAAGATCATCTAGATCAATTGACTTTCCTCAGAAAATGGTACAATCATTATAAATATTGTAGTTTCCAGGCTTTACATGTAGCACAGCTTATTACTGAGCAATCTGGAATAAAACAATTATATTATAATTTATAAACTAAATCTATACGTCTACTTTTCATGCAAATTCTGTCAAATGAATGGCTACTTTTGTACCTTTGACAGCTTGATAAGTCATAAGACAGTTAACTTTTTTCATTCACGTACATGTACTGTACATGGTAAAGATGCAATAGCAACTTTAGAGAATCAATTTTGACTTTCAGTTTGCAGTAGCATTCAGGGTTGTCATTACGAGCCGGATGCATTATAGCAGTTTAGTACCTCAAGCTGGGAAAGACTGTGTCGGCCTCCTTCTAAAATCTTGAAAACCTCATGAAATTCTCCACCTTCCTGGACAATGCTTGCCAGTCTCTCCTTGTTTTGTGACTCTTTAAGCACATCGCGTAGCTTGGACAAACCTCAATAAAAATAATATTACCAAAAATAAATGCCACAAGGACATTACTTACTGTAACTATACTAAGTAACCTGGGCCCTGAGTTGTTTGAAAGGGAGATAACGCTATCCACTGGAAAAATCTCTATCTTGTGGATAGCGTAATTGGTTTCCCTAACACTCATCCGTTGGATAATGATTTATCCAGTTAGCCTCCCCGCAGACGTCCGTTGGGGTTCGGTTGTTGTCACGCATTCATTTCTCCCCGTCTGTGGGGGAGAAATGAATGCGTGACAACAACCGAACCCCAACGGACGTCTGCGGGGAGGCTATTATCCAGTGGATTGGGCTATCTAACTTTTGAACAGCCGGGATACAACTTTTACACATCATCTGAGACACAAAATTGCAATTCCAATCCCATACATGTATCTCGAAACAACAAGATATGAATTGAATATAGAATTTCAACATACCAGACAACCTTGTTTGCTCTTTCTGTAATAAAACTTTCACAGTGCGTACCAATTGAATGTGTTTGTTGTTGTTGTTTTCCTCCGCCTCTGTGAAGTCACAAACCTTTGCCTTTTTCAAAATGTTTCCCTCCTGGCCAACCACTTCTCCTTTCCTTTTCTTCATATCGTTAGCTGTGATTTGAAACTCGCTCTGTCATCTATTGCTATAAGGCTGCATCGAGACATCTATCAAGTCCAGAAGGCCGCCATATTTGCACGTGGTATCAATACTCTTTTCGTGTACGCTACATGTATTGTCTCTGTAGGTAGGCAAGGGGCAAGGACACGGGGTGCGAAATGGGGGACACGGGGGTAATCAGTTTCAACCCCATTTAAGAAGTGTACAGGGATAACAGAAGAGAAAAATAAAGAAGGCTTGAAGAATGATATCTCGTTCAGAAACGGGCTAAATGTTATTATACCGTTTTCAGATATTATTGTTGATATTGTCAAGCTTTCTTATGCAACCCATAAGGGGCTGTTGTAGGAAACGTCGTGAAAAATGCCTTTCTCTGCAGACGATCAAAATTTTCAGCCAAGGATTTTGGTAAAATCGTCGGGTAAATTCTCGTCCGAGAGATACTTTATTCCTTCAATTTTCGGCTGGAGGTACGAGATTGATCTCCAAAATTAAAGAGACCCTACACACAAAACACTACACCTAACTCAACGAACATTTTTTTAGAATCGCTTCGGCTTTATTGAACATTTTACAGATCTATATTTCTTTTAAATCTGGGTTATTGCTGGGGAAAGAGAGAGGTCGAAGAGAGGTAGTGGATGCTTGCCGTCTCTTGTAAACTGAAGATTTTGGCATCAGAGATTTATCAAACTAAATTTACTGGCAGCGTTTCTTTGGTTGTCTTCTTTAAGACAGTATCTTTTTCGGTTCAAGTAAAGCTTGCGCACTGCCCATGTCTCCCCTTGGCTTTAATTTGAAACAACCGACGAGCACACCAGCCCTGGCCTTTTACATTGGAAAGAGATCCCCCCAGGCATTAGTGCGGTTCATTACATGCAATCAAGAAAGAGCTGTAGTCATTCAGGTGAGGCCTGGACCTTAGCCAGGAATGCCAGGACTTTCCCAGACTTTCGGTGCGTAGCCTGCGTATCATGGCGGTTTTGTCGCGCCCACTACTGAGAGGCAAAGCCGCAAAAGCGCGCGGAAAGAGCGCGCGAACGAGCGGGAAAGCCAATCTCCTCGCAGTTTCAATGTCCCAACCTTGGCTTGTTTGCGCGCTTGACTAAAGCCGCCATGCTGCGCAGGCTAATGCGTACAAAGACTTTGGGCTCTTTCCATTCAACCAAATGTCCGCTTTGAATTTGCGGCAACTTCCAGTAGCAAATGGAACAACATTTTCCAAAATTTCCAAAAAAGAAGACGACCTCGCGAGGTGTATACCCAAATTTCGCAAATTTTTTCCCGGAAGTTTTCTTTCTATTCATTTTTGCTCCAGAATTTCTAGAATTTTCGGTTGAATGGTTCACATTTCAGAAATTCAAAAGTTTTCGGGAAATTTCAATAGCATTTGCCGCTGTTTTTAAATTTTCGAAAGTTTTGGTTAAATGGAAAGCGCCCTTTGCCTTTCTTCCTTAGTTTGTTTTCGAGGGTGTCCTACGACCCAGAACTCTGCTCGTGCGGTCTGTCAAAATCTATGCGCAGATAACAAAGAATCGCCTTGGAGATTACAAAACCAAATACAAATACACAGTTCTCAAATGATTAATTATTCTAGAATTATTCTTATTCTATTCAAAATTAAAGTTAGCAAAATAAAAGTTTCGTCAATCCGTACTGGACATTACAACATGCCCAGTAGCGAACTAAAGTCCCCCCTGTTTTCTCTCCGTGAATAACGACTTAATTACAAGGCCAAGTTGGAAGTTATTTGTTAAAAAAGCTGTTATTATTAAGGTAATTAGCTTTCACAGCAATACTTTATAGTGCAAAGTCTTCGGCTGTAAACGTTTGAAAACACAGACAACCAGGATTCTCTGCATATTCTCTCCTTTCCTCATCATCTTTCTCGGTCAAACCCGTCAACATCTCGGTCAAGCGATCAAATACCTCGGGTACACACCAGTTATATTCGTGAAGAAAACTGAAGTAATTCTGCAAAATCTTCTTGGAAATTAGGTCTTTTGTGAATAACGACTCAAATCTCTCTACTTCTGGAAGAAGACAGTGATCTTCCTCATAGTAAGGCCCGTCAGCACCCTTCTCTATAAGCACGCCTTTTCCAGAATCATATTTGGCTGAATGCGTGCGCAGTGGTATAGTGTAGGGTGTTAAAAACGCCGATACTTCACTGCAATTAACTTTCATGCAGAAATTGAGAATGGCAAAGACTTCAGAAACTCTGTTTCCAAGTTGATCTTCAGCCCACATCTTATCATCTGGGTAATTATTTGCCATGTAGAGAACTATGTTTTTGAGAGCAAACGAAGAGACAAGGCCGTCTAAACAGAAACAGCAGTTCTCTTTTTTCTGAATGTAAGGAACAAAAAACTTTGCAATGCATTTGGCAAACTTGTAGCACTGGATGCGTCCATTCAGCGGTCCATACTTGTTTAACTCTTCCCTTTCCTTTAGTGACATAGCAAAGCGCGGCGAGTTCAAAGCATACTCTATGCCACGGTCCTTAGGCAGCAAGGCGAATAACTTCATCTCTCCGTCAAGGCAATTTTTCAAGAGAAAGTCCCTTTGCTCAACGTCAAAGCCCTTCTCTTCAAGGACTGATTTGTGAATAGGTATCCAAAAGCAGATGTCGATGTTGACAATAAATCCATCCGATGAACGAACAAGATGGACTGTCCTCGCGATGCTTTGTTCGTCTCCATGGCAGGTTGATTCGGATAGTTTCCAGCCCTCGGGGAGAAAATCCTCCATGTAAAGGGACCAGACTTGCTTCATTGCTGCCTGAAAGTTTTCTTTGATGTGCTTAGTATCACCACCCCAGGCAATATCATCTACGAGGGCAACATAAGCCGGGTCGTCATACAACAGGGACTCGTCTTTCTTGAAAATTATGGGGAAAAGTTTCTCGAAGCTTTCGAAGTATGGAAGAACAACGGCATAGTCAAATTCATCTGCCTTGCCAATTTTCGTATTTTCGTTGACGCTACCAACTGGAATAAGGGAGCACTTTTCGAAAACAAGATAGCAAGATTCTAACTTTTCAATCGTCTTTCTCATCATCTCGTTTATCTCCTCAAATATCTTTTTACTCTGGGCTCCAAAGTAATTTAACTCTGGCTCCATGAACCGAAGTAGTTGACAAAGTGGTAAGTCGTCGTCAAGGGGTTCAGAGAGATCATATGACCAGTGATCAGGTTCATAGCTTTCTAGAGCTTCGGTTGAAGTTTCCTGGGTGTCTTGGTCATTTTTATCTACAGATTCTGTTTTCTGTAACACGTTTTTTTCTGCTGCGCATGATGTACTATCACGAGCTGCGAGATCATCAGAAGTGATGGTCAAAATGTCCGACACAGGTATTGGCTCGTCAATTTTTGTACCAGAGAGCCTGTCGTCCTCCACATCAACTTCCTTCTCTATGCACGTCCAATCTTCGTACGGCCAGTTGGGCCTGGCATAAGTTTTGTAGAAATGAACAGTTTGTTTGCCTTCCATCTACAAGTGTTGGTCAGCCCTGTGGGAACAAACCCATAAAAGCGTTAGGATGAGTTGTTGGACGGAAAACCGCGCAGGTACTAAAATTTCAAATCTTGACACTTTAATGTGTTCAGCTACTTTCAAAAGGTCGAAAAAAAAAAATGTAATCAAGAATCGGAGAAAGGAAAATTGGAGTCATGATATGACCCCTCATATCCAAAAACTCATTAAGCAACTCTAAAAAAGGAAAGGTAAAGGTCCTTGTATTACGTCAGCGTTGGTAACTTGCAACAGTACAATCAAATCCTGTTAATACGAACACTGAGGGGGCCATAGAAAGTGTCCCGTATTAACGAGGCGTCCGTAAGGCGGGGTCTGACCACAGGGCACCCACACAATCTGTGTGTGTAACCTATGTTATTTTACAGTAAATGTACTAGATTTACCGTTTGCCTCACCCAAAGCGATATATCGCTAAGTATGTACACCTACTTCAGTAAAAGGATGCTTTGGGAATCATGCTTTGGTCTTTGAAAGCCATTCTTTAGTGGTCACTCAATCAAACTCTGAACTTCTTCAAAATCGCTCAAAAACCGCTTTTGAGGCAAAAGGACGACTATATACACAGGTAAGGTAATTCAACGTCTATTTAACATTGATTTATATATACACCTATTTCAATTAAGGTTGCTTTGGGATTTGGTCATTGAAACACAGAGTACAATGCAATGCTTTTCTTGAGTGACCACTAAACAATTGTTTTCAAAGACCAAAGCACGATTCCTAAAGCAACCTTTATTGAAGTAGGTGTACATACTTAGCTATGGGTGAGGCAAACGGTAAATCCAGTACATTTACTGTAAAATAACATTGGTTATACACACAGATTGTGTGGGTGTCCTGTGGTATCACAGGACTGCTTGATCCTTGGAATCACATGATCCGAACGAAATGTACACGGTCTCGCCAAGAAAACGATCGAAATCCACCAGCCAAAAAGCGAGTAGACACTCACTAATAACCACGCGTTGCAACTAAAGAAGACAAGCGGTATCGTCATCTTCTTTCCCACTCGTCTCTCGGAGCGAGACGAGGGACGAGTAGGAGTTTACACTGAGAACGAGGTTGCCGCTCGTTCCGATCTTGTCTTGTTTCTGCCTGCTACACACCTTAGTTCAGAAGGCTGTTGTCGGTGGTGTAGCCAGCCATACTGTTTGCCCTGGAATTTTGAATGTTCATTAACCAGACATATGTGTTTTTAAAATTAAAAGCGCTGTCAAACATGATGGCGAATGAATACTTCATGCACCAAATAAAAGCCTTTGTCACTTACTTTTCTTGATGCGATTTAATGACAAGAGAAGAAAATTTAAAAGCTATAATTCATCGGAAAGTGAAGTTTATCAGTGAGTTTATAAAGCAAAAGTGACTTCCGCATTGTAATTTGAGGTTGTTGCACTTTCAATGAAACTTCCGCTTTTATGGACCAGCTCAAAGTCGCAGCTATTTTTTTGGAAAATCGAAAGTAAGTGTCGTTACTGATGAGAGACAAGTTAGCGAATTAAACAAAAGTCTGTTGTTGTATATTGCCCAGCCAAATTTTGGCCAATTCGAAAGACTTGAAATGCACTCCATCGGGTGTTTGTGAAGACTGTCGGTCAACGTGTTCACAGTCTTTACATTGTGTAGCCAGCGTTGCGTGCGAAAATTTCGCCGCCTTATTGTCCAATTTCACTTACCGTTCGATCAGAGCTCTTTAGGTCTTTTGGCTCCTGGCAATTCCTTGAAGATTCGACAAATAGTAAATATTCAATCGGTCGCCACCTTGCGCTGTTGACGGCAAAGTATGCGAACGTCGACCTACTTCCGGCTATCGCTTCTGTGCCCACTCCTGTGCCAGGTGCCAGTCGTGCGATCGTGTGGGTGGTAGAGTGAGGGTGAAATAAAAGATTAGCCTGCGAACCGCAGATGTATTTCCGGTCGTCGCTTCTTCTTTCCTTCCTCTTGGCGGGTGAAACTAGAGCCAAAAAAACCGGATGCCCTCGCAGGCTAGGAAAAGATTTAATAACTGTCGTTTAGATCTTCTTTCTTTCGTTTAGATCTTTCCGCTTTCTGAGTCCCTAACATTTGTGGTTTCTTAATGCACGTTTGGTTTTCGGTTTTTATAGAAAAGGAAATAAATAGTCAGGTTAGGTTCGATTTTTCGTCTTGTTTGTTTTAGCCCTCCTTCTCTATCCCCCCACCCCCCCACCCCCCCCCCCCGCTCTACAAAGTTTTATACGGCGAGGCACCGCCCTACCCTTTTTTTACCATTTTTGACAGAAAAGGTACCCCTTTCATCCTTCTATTGACAAATTTTTACATACCTGGTTCAGAACTTTGCATACCTTTTAACCGCTGTAAATAGCACTTTCTTCTAAATATGAATAAGTTACAAAACCATAACGTATCATGACGTATTCTAGACTTTTTCACAGGCATTAAATTCATCTGTTAACCCTTTTGGGACTTTTTGCAGACCAAAATGACAGATTTCATTTCCCTGTCAAAGACTTCAACTTGTGAAATCCCTATACTACCCTTTCGTATACCTGGAGAATGAAAAAGGTATCCCTTTTGGGTGGAGCCACCCCGTCACTGCATAAAGTACCTACTCCCCCCCCTCCCGGTTTTGGCAAAAGGACAAAAAAACCTTTTTTTTTCAAAATTGAAGCATATAAGGCTAAGGCAAAACAAGAAAGCATATTGTAACCTCCCTTATCAAACTGAATAATCGTACTTGTCATGCCTTTTTCTCAACTGAATAAGGAATTAAAATTTTTTTATGACTGAAAATACAAAGAGATGGTATTTGCAAAACAGATTGTGCCAGCCAAAGTTTTTATTCAGTTCACTAAAACAAGTACAAAACATAATGTAGAACATCAAGATCAACTATAAAGTCTATGAATAAATATTTTGTAATGAGTTCTCTGGGGTTGAAAAGACAGAAATTCTTTTGTGAGGGTTGGAGCGTCTGTGTAATGCATTGTTTTCTAAAATATAATGAAGGTGTATGAAATATACCCTCATTATATACTAAACTGGCACAGTCCTAAAGCTGACTGTGTTCCTTCAATAAGTTTAAGTATCATTTAGCTCAACAACATTGTCTTGTCCATGCCTCAAATAGCAGAACCATAAAGTCTGGAAAATAGCCCCATGGTTTGCATTGTGAAAAAGAGATTATTGAGGGGCACATATTCATACACGACTTTGTAGGAGGCTATTGCTGTCTTTGAATCTTTGAATTTTTAATTTGATGGGCTCATTTTTGGAGGGACTCATATGTGTATGGAGAGGCTGGGTTTTGAAGTTTTATGGCATGCTACTTGGACAGGCAAGATCCTACTCTTCTGAACTAGCTATAATTACTAATAAAAATTGTCTTGTTTAAAAACTTCCAATACAAATATAATGGGCAACAAGACATAATAAGAAACATTACCAAAATAATTATCCAAGCTAGACAGACCAGCTGCTGATATTTTGTACGAATGTAAAGGGAGAATAAGGAGTTAAATCTGCAGCCTTCAGTATAATAATAAATTATTCATATACTGCTCAGACAAGAAACTAAATAAGGCAGTTTTTCACCCTGACTTTAGGTCATGCTTCTACTTGAACGTACCAGAGCTGTCACTAAGTGCCAGGGGCTGGGCATTTCCCCTGGGCTACTCTGAGCATGACACCCTCTCCCTAGGCTACTCTCATAGGGGATGAAGGAAAAATAAAACCAAAAGAACTTCCTAGTTGTTTAATTCCATGCCTACTAATTGCATATACCATAAACTGCCCTTTAAAAGCCCTCCCACCCCACTGCCAGTTATCAGCCAAACTACCTGTAAACAAAAGAATACATCCGATTATAAACCCCCAGGCATACATTGTAAGCCCCCTGTAGCTACAAAACCCCCTCCGATTTCGATTTATTGTGATGTTTTGAAGCTTAATTAAAAACCAGTAAATGTAAAACATATTTTGATAAGCACTGCTACAGCTCGTTTCAAAGTGCTTTTCTGTTCCAGTTATAACCCCTCTTGGGTATAAGCGCCTCTGTTTATAAGCCTCCTTAAAACCTCTACAAAGTTGTAAAGCCCAGGGTTTATAAGCAGCAGTTTATTATGGTACCCTACAACTTGCAATTTTAGTGACAGCCCTGATGCCACAATCATGAAAATCAAAGCTCAGTATGTGTGATTATATGTTCCATCTGAAGGCTGAATACTCAGTTTGTCAAACACTACACTCATTCCCTCTTCAGTGGGTGAACAACAATATAGTCCAATCTTTACTGCATTTCCACCTGAATCCAAATGAGCAATACGAACAAATTTCCAATCCTCAGAGCTTTCACTGGGTAACTTCCTCTCAATCTGAAGGGTAAGATTAGAATAAACAATACCGTTATGTCAATAATTTTAATTGAAGTAATACAAAAACCAGTGGATACAAGTACATCTACTGTAAATTAATCCTCTATTAAGCTTATGTATTTCAAGCGCATTTGATGGGGGGGGGGGGATTTTTTGAAAGGCGTGGCTTACTTTTAAAATTTAGTGAATGATGGCATCAGTTCTTCATGAAAAACAACAATGCAAAGTATATTCATGAAGTATCAGTATGTATATGAAGTTGGAGGCCATACAGTGGAGGATAGAAAACAAATCTGAACTTCCAGTATGTGAATAAACCATCAGTCCACATGAAGTGTTTCTGTCGTTATTAACCAAAAAGTCTGTGTTTATTAATTCCCTTGTGAAGCTTACTAACTTTCCATCCTTGAAAGGGGAGGACTTTTTACAGAGGGAGGATTAAGAGAGGATTTATAATAACTGTTATATACCTATTTCCTTAATAATCTATACGTTTGCATTGCACAAGTATCAACTTGAAGTTCTCAAAAGGGGATGGAGAAAACTAATTCTGCGAGAGTTTCCTTGTCGAAGCCAAGAAGGTATTTAATTATGTAATAACATTATCTCAGTCTGGAAAAACCTATTTGTAGCTACTTTCTACCCACTTATTTGCTTTGGCAATAACAAATTTTTAAATGTTCGAAGGCAATTAGTGCATAGAAAGCGCAGGATACAAAATTGAGGTCTTTCCTGATTGAGGTAATATATAGAGAAAACTGAAACATATTAATTTTATTGTCTTACTGGAGAAGAATAATTGTTTCTCCTATGTTGACACTATTAAAGAATAATGATCATAAAAAGAAAACAAGAGAAAAAAAAGAAGTTGAGAGGGAAGGAGGGTGCAAATAAGAGCATAGGTGCTCATTTAAAGAAACATATTTACTGTAAACTGCTTATCAAAGGATGAAAGGAAAAGTTGGTGTTTGTACCACATAATCATCTTGTATCTTGTGTACTCTTAGTGCCAGTTTATTGCTCTTCCATGTCTGGGTTGACCAGTCACTCCACTTGTTTGTTACAACACAACTCATGGAACATTCTCCATCAACATACTCCAAACCCTGATAACATTCACCAAAAAAACATGTATAAAAAATTATTGAACTAATAATAAATGTGTCCAAGATTTAAAACAAAGTCAGAATGAATGTCAGTAGCTGCTGCTACTGAACATTAATCCGGGGAGAAGATCTCTGTAACTTCGGTGAGAGCTCCGTGTAGTACCATAAAAACCCAAGTGTAAGAACCTATATTCTGGTGAAAAAGTTTCTCATGCAGGGTTTCTGGTTTTGGGTCTTTAGCTGAAGACATGTCAACCTGCAGCCGACAAAGCTCCCTGCCACATGCTAGAAAAAACCTCTGGTACCTTCCCAAAGTACCTAAATTCAGAAAAATAGATAAACTTGGGTTTGCTCTTTAAAATAAATAATACCAGTATACATTATTTATTCACAAATGTAATTTTATGATTAGCCTGACAAAGCTGATTACAGAATGTATACTAGGTACTATTTCCTCTGTAGCAATTGTTATATAAATTATTTATTAAAAAAATAATTGGTCAAGTTAATAAAATAAAAATTATTTAAGTTAACAAGAATTTTCTTGTAGTATAAATTTCCCATGTCAAAGTCAAACTCCTTGGTTAAAAATGTTTACAATAATATTTTACTGCCACCCATATATAAGAACCCGCTTGATCTTGCCTGGCTAAACAGGTTCTTATATTTTGGGGTATTTAATAGGCAAATTACTGCCAGCAGGTTCTTAAACCACTCGGTTCCAGACTGCGAGAAGTCCCTTTTCAGTCAGTCAAGTCAATGCTTGGCAGGAATTTTTGTTTGTTCGCTTCGCTTGATTTCCTCGCTTGCACAACCATCCTGAGGGACTGCTCGCCATCTAACTAGGTTCATAGATGCAGGTTTTTAGTGTGGCTAGAAGGGCGTGACTATATAATACAGGTTCGACTGATGTAATATACATAATTGTACTAACTGTCTTGATCCAGTGATCACCATCCACTCTGATCATTATTCCTGCCTAAAAGATAAAATTTTTGCAGATCAATGTAATTGTTTTAACATAATTTTGCTGAAAAATTATCAAACAACTTAAATTTTTACTCTCTTTCATTTCATATTGCTGTTAGTAACTTTATTGATTCATTCAATCCCTTTTAAAAATTTCTCCGCAATCCAACCGCAATTGCAGATAAATTTTCTATGAGGGATCTCTTCATTAGTTCATGTCTACGAATAATTTATTAGACAGAGTGCTACTTTGTAATAAACTGTGTTTAAATTAGCCTCATTCTATACTGACCTTTGCTAAACCAGATCTGCCCGGCGTATAAATAAATAAATAAATAATAAATAAAAAATAAAATAAAACAGAACAAAAAACATGTAATTATAATTACATCTTCCCAATAACTGGTTATTGAACCACTAGGAATTTGTTGTGCTTCATATCATTTATATTCAGGAGACTGTAAACCCGAACTTGAGTATCTACAGATCTGACATTACCTGGTCAAACTGGTGAAGAGCTGTGAGTTCAAATGAGGTCTCTATGATGGAGTTTGTCTGCTTGACAACAAGATGGAGTAGATGTCCATCGTCCTTAATAATTTCAGGTTTGTAGTAAGTTCTAATCAAAGTATATAAAATGCAAAGTCCGATCAGTGCGTCTTCATAAACCTATGTACAAATAACAAAGAGATCTTAAGAGTTTTTGATCCATTGAAGCCAGTTTTCTAGTGACAAGTGC